>PVKN010033412.1:0-12045 GCA_004027915.1 Capromys pilorides
TTTAAATATATAAGCATGTACCAAATTTTAGCCTGTCCATCCTTTGGCATTTTCCCTAATCTCTTACTCTCATTTAATACATTTTTTGTTTTCTTGTAAACCAATCATTTACTTGAGAGAGAGTATAACAGTACCTGAAATTACATCAGAAGCAGTACACATCTAAAAGACCAGGATGATAGACATTCCAAGCTTAGTTTTAGTGCTACATATTGCTATCATCAGTGTCAAAACATTTTTGAGGTTTCTCAGGACCATTGTCTAATTCATCCTGTGCATATAAGTGCGTAGTTTTGCTCTTGCTATTTTTCCTCTCTTTTCTGCTTCCAGTCACTTTACTGTTTAATCCTTAAGTCTTTGATTTCAATTCAGCCTCTCCATTTTTATTTCTTCTTTTGAGTTCTTACACTAGGGAGACTATACAATATTTACACATGTAGGTCTGGTTTATTTCACTTATGAGTATATATTCAAGATACATCCATTTATGTATGAAATCTTCTAGTTTATCATTCTTTATAGCTGAGTAATATTCCATTGTATAAAAATACCACATATTTTTTAAACATTCTTCATATGATGAGCATTTTGGTTGTTTCTAAGATTTGGCTATCACAAATTGTGCTGCTATGAACATAGGTGCACAGATGTCACTATGATAAGATATTTTCAGTTCTTCTGGGAAAATTGCCAGTAGGGTGATAGCTGGATTGAATGAGATTTTCAGTTCTAGTTTTTTAAGGAGCTTCCACATTGCTTTCCATAATGGTTGCACCAGTCTCCATTCCCACCAGCAGTGGAGAAGTGTTCTTTTTTCCCCACAGCCTCTCCAACACTTGTTGTTGTTTGATTTCTTTATGATAGCTATTCTTTCTGAGGTGCAATGGTATCCAAGTGTTGTTTTAATTTGCATTTCACAAATGGCTAGCAATGTGGAGCATTTCTTCATGTATTTGTAGGCTTCTTGAATTCCTTTTTCTGGGAAGTGTGTATTCGTCTCAGATGCCCATTTCTGGATTGGGTCTTTGAATTTTGGGGTTCTAATGGTTTTTAGTTCTTTGTAAATAGTAGATAGAAGACTTTTGTCCAAATACTTATTAGTTAAAATCTTTTCAAAATTCATTCTGTTAGTAATTTCTTTTGAGGTGAAAAAACTTCTTAGGAGGTCCCAGTTGTTGATTCTTTCAAATATTAAATGTGCATTTTGATTTTTGTCCAAGAACTCTTTGCCTACCCCAATGTCTTCAAGATTTTCTCTCACCTTCTCTTCCATGAGATTTAATGTTCCTCTTTTAATATTTAGATCCTTAACCCATTTTGACTTTAGTTTAGTGCATGGTGATAGACCTGGGTCAAGTTTTAGTTTGTGGAGAGCTGGTTTTTCCAGCACCATTTGTTAAAGAGGCTATCTTTCTTCCAATAAACATGTTTGGCCCCTTTGTTGAAAATAAGGTGGCTGAGTGTGTTTCTATTTGCTTCTGCATTGTTCTGGTTAGGGTTTCACTAGAGGAACAAATATAATACCAGGAACAGATATAACACAAAATGTGCCAGTCTGAGTCAGATGGGGAAGTGTGCTGAGAGCATCTGCACACTGCCCGCTGAAGGACTCAGTCCCAAGGTTTTTATACTGACTGCAGTGTTCCATCCCTACCAGTCTCTATTGGTATTAACCTATTTCTACTGATTTCTAACAGCATTGTGATTGAAAAGGAAGGCAGAAGAAGCTGCTATGGAAAGCTGAAGTGTCCAAAATAGATTCTGATGAGTCATGTCTGAAAAGGAAGGCAGAAGAATCTGCTATTGAAAGCTGAAGGGCCCAAACTTGTGGAGGACTGCTTGAACAGCTCTACTTAAAAGAAGAGTGACTGTCTCCATTTTGACTGAACCTGACCCTATTCCCTCATATTGAAACGTACAGAGCTGGCTAGGACTTCTCAATATCCTTTCAATTGGCCTTAAGTAGTGTGTATTGGTCTAGCCGAGGTGCTGATGGTAATTTTTGAAGATGGCACGCATGTTTCCCTGATAAAAGGATGAAGAGCCAATGTTCCACAGTGTCAGCTGGGAGTGAGCCTCGAGATCGAGGCTATGACTTTCTGGAGTGTGAAAGATTACACAGCAGAGCTGAAGTGCCAGACCCCCAAAATATTAGATACTATCTCAATAGCATAATACAAATTATTTCCTTTGCATATCTCTGAATATGGCAGAGGCGAATGCAGACCTCTTACCATTCCCCCTTCTCCAATGAATAAAGCCCGAGTGCAGCCCTGGGTTGCTCTCTTTGTTCCAGAAGCCACTTTCATGATTTAACCTAAGGCCCCTTGGCTCCCCATTAAAATTAACTTGGTGGAATTTCAATAACTGGTTTTTAGGATTATAAGTTTAGACTTCTTGGGCTCAGACAAGAATTAAGAAAGGACTCTGACACAAACTAGAGGCTGACAAGTCATGTCTGAAAAGGAAGACAGAAGAATCAGCTACGGAAAGCTAAAGGGTTCAAACTAGAGGCTGACAAGTCTGTGCAGGAAGCCAGGAGATAAAGTCCAAACTGAATTATTCTGGGGCAGGGCCCTCATGGCTCACAGTGTGAAACAGCCAGGCAATGCACCAAATTGATAAAATGTATCAACCACGGACATCCCGCCAAGTTGACACAATGTATCAACCACTACAGTCTACCCCTTGTCAACTTGGCAACTAGATATATTTCTTTAAATCAGTCTCCAGATACAGAGATATGCATATAATTGCACCAAACATTGTTATAACTATACTATCCTACATGTAAACACTCATACCTTCAACATTGACATAGGTTAGTCCATATTATATTATAATACAACTATATACAGGGGTGAAATAGTACAAGTATAATCCCCTTTTCTGTAGCTGATCACGGGGTAGTAGCTATTTGGAACTACCTTCTTCTACTACCCATTCTGTATTCCCCTGGCCCTCAGCAAGTACTTCAGCAGGTCTTGGATCTTTCCCTGGTGGAGTGACCCACACCTTCATTCCTGAAGGCTCTGAACTATTTGTCATTGTACTTGTATTAGGTTGTTGTAATTTCCCATTCACCTTAATAACAGGGCATGGCAATTCTAAGAGGCATCCAAGGAATCTCCTGCATTTTATGTATATTCTTCCTTTCCTCCATTGTGGAGTAGTAATCCAATTTCCCCTTGATAATCTGGATCAGTCACCCCTGACAACACTGTGACTCCCTTCTTAGCTTGTTTCCTCAGAGACATGAGGAGTCCAAAGTGACCAGGGATAAATCTTAGCTTCCAGTTCCAAGGTACCATTGCTGTACAAGCCTTCTCTGCCCTGAGGCTAGGACTTCTAGTCCAGCAGAGCATAACGTTGTGGGGACAGGAAGCAAAATTTTGCTAGTGGATCACTAGGAATAATGGTGAGTGGTACCATATCTACTCCCATCCCTTGATTCCTGGACCCAAGAATCCTGGCTATGGGAGACACGGTACCATACAGAGAGTGCTGATTCAAACCATATACAGCCTGTTGAAGTATCTTACCACAGGCCTGCAAACTATTGCCACCTAGCTGGCATTGTAACTGCATCTTCAAAAGCCCATTCCATCGTTCTATCAATCTAGCTGCTTCTGGATGATGAGGTACATGGTAAGACCAGTGAATTCCATGAGCACGAGTCCACTGCTGCATCTCTTTGGCTGTAAAATGTGTTCCTTAGTCAGAAGCAATACTGTGTGGAATACCGTGGTGGTAGATAAGGCATTTTGTAAGTCCATAGATGGTAGTTTTGGCAGAAGCATTATGTGTGGCAAAGGCACATCCATATCCAGAATATGTGTCTATGACAGTGAGGACAAAGCACAGTACCTTCCATGATGGAAGTGGTCTGATATAACCAACCTGCCACCAGGTCTCAGGCTGATCACCCAGGGGACTGTACCATATCAAGGACTCAGTGTTGGCCTCTGTAGCTGGTATATCGGGCATTCAGCAGTGACTGTAGCCAGATCAGCCTTGGTGAGTGGAAGTCCATGTTGCTGAGCCCATGCACAACCTCCATCCCTGCCACCATGGCCACTCTGTTCATGGGCCCACTGGGCAATAACAGGAGTGGATGAGGAATGAGGTTGGTCACTATCCACAGAACGGGTCATCTTATCCACTTGGTTATTAAAATTGTCTTCTGCTGATGTCAACCTTTGGTGAGCATTTATATGGGAAACAAATATTTTTACATCCTTTGCCCATATGGAGAGGTCTATTCACATACGTCTTCCCCAAGTATCCTTCTCACCAATTTTCCAATCATGCTCTTTCCAAATTCCTCACCATTCAGCCAAACCATTGGCTACAGCTCATGAGTCAGTATATAGTCACACATCTGGCCATCTCTTTCTCCAGGCAAAACTTACTACCAGGTGTACTGCCCAAAGCTCTGCCCACTGTGGTGATTTCCCTTCACCACTGTCCTTTAGTGATGTCCAGAAAGGGCTGCAATACTGCAGCTGTCCACTTGTGGGTGGTGACTGCATAACGTGCAGAGCCATCTATAAACCAGGCTCTAGACTTCTCTTCCTCTGACAGCTGACTATATGGTACACCCCACAATTCTATGAGTGCATTCTGGGAAACAGAGGGCAAAACAGCAGGTGTAGGAGCCATAGGTATCTGGGCAACTTCCTCATGTAATTTACTTGTGCCCTCTGGGCCTGCCCTGGCTCTATCATGAATGTACCACTTCCATTTAATGATGGACTGTTGTTGAGCACGTCCAACCTTATGATTTGATGGATCAGATAATATCCAGGCCATGATAGGCAACTCAGGTCTCATGATGACCTGGTGTCCCACAGTTAAGTGTTCAGTTTACACTAATGCCCAGTAGCAGGCCAAGAGCTGTTTTATAAAAGGAGAGTAGTTGTCTGCAGAAGATGGCAGGGCCTTGCTCCAAAATCCTGAAAGCCTCCACTGCAATTCACCTATTGGGGCTTGCCAGAGACTCCAAACAGCATCCTTATCTGCTAATGATACTTCAAGTACCATTGATCTGCTGGATCATATGGCCCCAGAGGCAGAGCAGCCTGAACAGCAGCCTGGACCTGTTGCAGTGCTTTTTCCTGTTCTGCGCCCCACTCAAAATTAGCAGCTTTCTGAGTCACTTGGTAAATGAACCATAGTAGGATACCTAAGTGAGGAAGAAGTTGCCACCAAAATCCAAATAAGCGCACTAGGTGCTGTTCCTCTTTTTTGTTCATGGGGGGAGCCAGATGCAATAACTTCTCTTTTACTTTAGAAGGAATATCTCTACGTGGTCCACACCACTGGACTCCTAGAAACTTCACTGAGGTAGAAGGAATTTGAATTTTTGTGGGATTTATTTCCCATCCTCTGGCTCTCAAATGCTGTACTAACAAATCCAAGGTGGTTGCCACCTCCTGCTCACTAGGTCCAATCAGCATAACATCATCAATGTAGTGGACCAGTGTGATACCTTGAGGAAGGGAAAAGTGATCAAGGTCCCTGTGAACTGTTGTGACACAGGGCCACAGAATTAATATACCCTTGTGGCAAGACAGTGAAGGTATATTACTGGCCTTGCCAAGTGAAAGCAAATTGCTTCTGATGGTACTTATGGATAGGTGTGGAGAAGAAGACAATTGCCAAATCAACAGCTGTGTACCAACTACCAGGAGATATGTTGATCTGCTCAAGTAAGGAAATCACATCTGGTACTACAGCTGCAATTGGAATCACCAATTTACGGTAATCCATTATCATTCTCCAAGACCCATCTGTCTTCTACTCAGGCCAAATGGGAGAATTAAATGAAGATGTGGTGGCACCACCCCTGCATCCTTCAGGGGTGGCACTAATCTCTGAAATCCCTCCAGGAAAGTGATACTTGGTTCACTATTTTATCAGGCAAGGGCAGCTCTAGTGGCTTCCATTTAGCCTTTCACACCATAATAGCCCTAACATGACATGTTAGAGAACCAATGTGAGGATCCTGCTAAGTACTGAGTATGTCTATTCCAATTATACATTCTGGAACAGGGGAAATGACTACAGGATGGATTCAAGCATCTATTGGACCCATTGTGAGTTGGATCTTTGCTAAAACTCCATTGATTACCTGCCCTCCATAGGCCCTTGCTCTTACTGGAGGGCCACTGTGGTGTTTTTGATCTCCAGAATCAGTGTGAATTCACAACCAATGTGCAGTAGTCCCCAAAATGTCTAACCATTCCCCTTTCTCCAATGTACAGTCACTCAGGCAAAAAGCCTTAGGTTCCTCTGGGGAAGGATAGGAGAAAGATTGACCGTATAAATT
This sequence comes from Capromys pilorides, assembly GCA_004027915.1. Lineage (NCBI taxonomy): Eukaryota > Metazoa > Chordata > Mammalia > Rodentia > Capromyidae > Capromys > Capromys pilorides. The sequence continues at coordinate 6,332 of PVKN010033412.1, forward strand.
CTGTGGACAATAGGATCCTTCCACAAGGAGCCCTGGCCTCCCCATCATTCAAGGGGTTCTAGATCTGTAAACTGGCTCAAGCCTGGCAGCTTGTCGAGGGGCCGGGATTGCTAATTACCACAGTTTGAAGTAGGTCTGTCCTTTTGCCTCTAAATTCTTGCATTTATATAAATCTAGCAAACATTTTGCAGGTTTCCCATCTATTTCACTTTTGGGAACACCGTGGCTAATCAGCCAGTGCCATAGGTCTATACATGTCAGATTATTTTTGTTATTGTTCTGCTTCTGCTGTCCATGGCGATTAAGTGCTGCCACTTGACCTCTGCTACTTCAGGATCCAATCAAGCCCATGGCCCTTAAATTTTCTAATTGAGTAACTGCTGTCCCCCCTGTGAGGTCTGACATACAGAGAAAAGCAATGACAGGGCTCTTCAGGGATGCTGGTGCTCCCCTCACAAATCTGTTTCTCAAGGTGTTAGTGAAGGGTATGTTTTCAGGATCTTCCAAATGTGGAGCAGTAGGTTTAACACGACAGATCCACTCCAGCATTCCCATTTCCCTAAGCCTCTGGATCCCTTCATCTACAGTAAACCATTGAATATCAGGCATCTCTAACTCATTCACTGTGGGCCATCTTTTGAGCCACACTCCTGCCAGTCAGGCAAATAGACTATTAACACCTTTCTTTACTTCAGGAGCCACATTAAATTCAGAGTCACTACTTAGTGGGCCCATATCAACAAATTCAGCCTGATCCAGGTGTATGCTTTTTCCACAATTATCTCACACTCGTAAAATCCATTCCCGTGTTTGCTCATTAGGCTTTTGCTTATAACAGAACACTAAAGGAGGTCTTTGGGCGAATAACGTATCTCCTCATGAATCACCTTATGTACTTCTCCTTTAGGTGACTTCTGTGATTGAAGCCTGGTTATGGACCTAGAGTCAAAAATGGGTGGTGAGGGTAGGCTCAGAGGAGTCCCACCAGTATGCTGTTCATTCCATGCAGGATTGAGACATATTAGGAGACACTAACTTGGCAGAGGGTCAAGGCAGTGATTCCTCTGCCACAGGGGGTGGTGAAATCTCTTCCTTGGGCAAAATAATCCCATTGGCATCTAAAAATTCAACATCCTTAGCCTCTCAGGATCATTCCACACATCACCATTTCAATCCATGGAATCCCATTCTTTTCCAATCAGTGCCCTCACTTTTGCTTCAGATTCCCTTCGAGGCTGAGCATTTAATGTACGTTGCAGTTCAGCCAGGCGAATTATGAGGGACTGCATTTGGGTCTCTGCAACCTCAGCCTTGTGGCTAAAAGAGAGGAGATTGTTTGTGAGGACACACTTAGAAACTTTTAAATTTTTTATCTGAGTTTGCAGGTGGGAAGTGATATCTTTGAACTCTTTATTTTCATTCAAAAGTTTGTCCAATGAAGCTAAAATCAACCAGCCGGCATCATTATATTTCTTACTTTGCCAAAGAGATTCAAAATTTTTCTGCATGGAATCTCTAAATTCCTGAGATCTCACAAGTGGTGAATTAGGGTAATCAAATGGATCTATATGGCATGTTAGGTTAAAAACCTCATGCTTCTTAATATCAGAAGAGACCATGGTGTCTTTAGGTCTCATCAAATCTCAAAGCCAATTCCAGGAACACTTAAGGCCATTAAAAAGTGCCATCACTATATTATGTTTCTCTCACCCCAATGCTGGTACCATATTCTGTTCTAGTCAGGGTTTCACCAGAGGAACAGATATAATACCAGGAAAAGATAAAACACAAAATGTGCCAGTCCGAGTCAGATGGGGAAGTATGCTGAGAGTGTCTGCACACTGCCCCCTGAAGGATTCAGTTCCAAGGCTTTTATACTGACTACAGGGTTCTGTGCCTACTGGTCTTAACCGGTTTCTACCGGTTCCTACCAGCCATTGTGACTGAAAAGGAAGGCAGAAGAATCTGCTGCAGAAAGCTGAAGGGTCCAAACTAGAGGCTGACCTGTCATGTCTGAAAAGATAAGCAGAAGAATCTGCTATGGAAAGCTGAAGGGTCCAAGATAGAGGCTGACGAGTCGTGTCTGAAAAGGAAGGCAGAAGAATCTGCTACAGAAAGCTGAAGGGTTGAAACTAGAGGCTGACGAGTCTGCGCAGGAAGCCAGGAGATAAAGTCCAAACTGAGTTATTCTGAGGCAGGACCCTCACGGCTAGCAGTGTGAAACAGCCAGGCAATGCAGCCAAATTGATAAAATGTATCGATCACCATCATCTCACCAAGTTGACACAATAAATTAATAAAATGTATCGACCACCAGAATCCCACCAAGTTGGCAATATGGATCAACCACTACATGCATCTTCTAATCTATTCCATTAATTCTCAGGTCTATTTTTTTTTCCAATACCATACTGATTTTATCTCGGTAGCTTTTTAGTATAATTTTAGCTCAGGAATTGTAATGCCTCCTGTCGTACCTTTGTTGCCCAGGATTGTCTTCGCAATTCTGGGTCTTTTTTGGTTCGAAATAAATTTGACGAATGACTTCTCCAGGTCTGTGAGGTATGTTGATGGTGTTTTGATAGGAATTGCATTAAATCTGTATAACAGTTTAGGGAGTATGGTCATCTTCAAAATGTCGGTTCTTCCTATCCAGAAGAAGAAAATATCTTTCGATATTGTGAAATCCTCTACGATCTCTTTTTTCAGAGTACTATAGTTTTCATTGAATAGATCTTTTACTTCTTTAGTTAGGTTAATTCCTAAATATTTAATTTTTTTTTTTGATGCTATTGTGAAAGGAACTGTGTCTCTAATTTCTCTCGCAGTGAGTTTGTTATCTGTGTAGAAGAATGCAATTGACTTTTGTGTGTTGACTTTGTACCTTGCTATGCTACTAAATTTGCATATTAATTCTAATAGCTTCTTGGTGGAGTTCTTTGGGTCTTCCAAGTAGATTATCATGACATCTGCAAATAGTGATAGTTTTACTTCTTCTTTGCCTAGTTTTATTCCTTTTATATCTCTCTCTTGTCTAATGGCTGTAGCTAATGATTCCAGAAGTATATTGAATAGGAGTGGCAATAGGGGACATCTTTGTCTTGTGCCAGATGTGAGAGTAAAAGACTTCAGTTTTTCCTCATTTAGAATTATTTTGGCTGTTGGATTGTCATAGATGGTTTTTATCAGTTTTAGGTAGAGGCCCTCTATTCCTATTTTGTGTAGGACTTTGAACATGAATGAGTGTTGGACTGTGTTGAAAGCCTTTTCTGTATCAATTGAGATAATCATGTGATTTTTGGCATTGGTTCTATTGATAAAGTGTATTACATTTATAGAGTTGCATATACTGAACCATCCTTGCATCCCTCGGATGAATCCTACTTGGTCATGGTGTATAATCTTCTTGATGCTTTGTTGTATTCTATTGATGAGGATTTTATTGAGAATTTTTACATCTATGTTCATGAGAGAAATTGGCCTATAGTTCTCTTTTTTAGTTGCATCTTTCTCTCTCTGGTTTTGGTATTAGTGTAATTCTTGCTTCTAGGAATGACTTTGGAAGGATTGCTTCCTTTTCAATTTCATTGAAGAGTTTGAGGAGTATTGAGCTTATGTCTTCTATAAATTTCTTGGAGAGCTCAGTGGTGAATTCATCAGGGCCTGGACTTTTCTTTGTCTGTAGGCTTTTTATTACATTTTGTATTTCATTGGCTATTATTGGGCTGTTGAGAGTTCTTATATCTTCTTGATTCAGTTTTGGTAATTTATACTTTTCTAGGAATCTGTCCATTTCTTCTGCATCTTTGATTCTGTGAGAGTAAAGATTCTCAAAGTAGCTATATATGATCCTCTGAATCTCTGCTGGGTCTGTAGTAATTTCACCCTTTTCATTCCTTATTGCTTGAATTTGAGTCCTTTCTTTCCTCTCTTTGGTGAGGTTAGGTAGGGGCTTATCAAATTTATTTAATTTTTCAAAGAACCAGCTTTTTGATTCATTAATTCTTTGTATTATTTTCTTTGTCTCAACTGAATTAATTGCTGCTCTAATCTTTATAATTTCCTCCCATCTTTGGGCTTTTGATTTCATTTGCTCTTCTGTTTCTAGTCGGTTTATATGTTGCATGAGAGTATTTATTTGTTCCTGTTCTGTCTTCTCAATATGTGAGATCAGAGCTATAAATTTCTCTCTAAGAACTGCTTTCATTGCATCCCATAAATTCCGGTAAATTGTATTTGGATTTTCATTAAATTGTAGATATTGTTTAATTACTTGTTTAATTCTCTATGTAACCCCCTGGTTGCTGAGAAGTGTGTTGTTTAATTTCCACGTATTTCTGGGGTTCTTGTGGTTTCCTTTGTCATTTATTTTCAATTTCATTGACTGTGGTCAGATAGTATGCATGGAATAATTTCTGTTTTCTTGCATATACTTAATCATGACCTATGGACTAATACGTGGTTTATTTTAGAAAATGTCCCATGTGCAGCTGAAAAAAATGTGTATTCTGAAGTGGTTGGGTGGAACACTCTGTCTATGTCCAATAAGTTCAATTGTTCCAGGTTCTGGTTCAGTTCTGCTAATACTTTGCTAATTTTTTATCTGCTTGACCTATCTTTTTGGGACAAAGAGTCTCATGTTAACATTGTGGTATTGGATAGTAGATTTTTCATATCCATTAAGGTTTGTCTCATATAACTTGCTGCTCCCGTGTTGGGTGCATACACTTTTATGAGTGTTACCTCTTCATCTTGAATTTTTCCCCTAACCAGTATGTAGTAGCCTTCTTTATTTTTTTTGACCAATCTTGGTTTGAGTTTAGAGTGTTTGCAAACAATGTTGCTACCCCGCCTTTTTTTTTTTTTTTTTTTTCTTTTTTTGAGGTGCTGGGACATGTAGTATTGTTTTCAGTCCTTTAACTTTTAGCCTATGGGTTTCTTTATGAGTTAAGTGTGTTTCTTGTATACAGCATATGGTTGGATTTTACTTCCTTATCCACTCTGCCCATCTATTTCTTTTCATTGGAGAATTGAGTCCATTTATATTAATGATTATGATTGAAATGTATTGACTTACGATTGACATGAGTTTTACTTACTACTGTTTACCTCTTTTTCTGCTGTGTTTAATTGGTTGCCCTATTTGGTGGGTTTTTTCTGTTCTCATTTGTTGAGCTCAGATCATTTTGGTCCCTCTCTAAAATTTTTTTAAGTATACTTTGTAGGGTTGGCTCTGACATCATTAAATTCTTTCTTTGTTCTTTGTCGTGGACGTATTTCACTTCTCTGTCACACTTGAAAGAGAGTTTTGCAGGGTAGAGCAGTCTGAGCTGGAATTTGTTTTCATGGAGGACTTGAAGCATTCTGCTCCATACTCTTCTTGACTTCATGGTTTGTGAAGAGAAATCTGCTGTTATTCTGACGGGTTTTCCGTTAAATGTGATCTGCTTCTTTTCTCTAGCAGCTTTTAGCATATTATTCTTCTGCTGGATTTCTGGGACCTTGAGTATTATATGCCTGGGTGTGGTTTTAGTCAGGTTGATGTTATTTGATGTTCTATATGCTTCAGTTACCTGAATTTCCAATTATTTTCTCAAATTTGGGAACTTTTCTGCTATTACTTCTGCTCATATTCTTTTTATATCATTTGTGTCGACTCCTTCTTTCTCATTAATTGCTATTAATCTCATGTTTTTCATTTGCATCATGTTGTA
>PVKN010033413.1:0-12045 GCA_004027915.1 Capromys pilorides
CCGACTTATGTGGACGATGTTCAGTTTATTGCTAAGCTCACTCTATACATTCTTTATTTCTATTATTTTTAAAAATTATATTTAGAATTTCATTTGAAGTTTTCTCTCAAGTTCCTATCTCTCTGCTTATATACATGTATTTTACCTGTTTTTACATGTTGCTTACTTCTTACATTAGTGCACTTAAAATATTCATTTTGAGTTTTTTAAAAATTCCTGATAACTTTAATGTTTGTGTTATGTCCGAATCTGGGTCTGCTTCATGCTTCCTATCCATGGGCTGTGTATTTTCTTCCCTCTTGTTTTTTTTTTAATTTTATTTATTTGTTTGCTTGCTTGTTGTGTTTGTTTGTTTCTTTATTTATTTTGTGGCTGGCTCAGCCTGCCCTGGTGGTGGGGCTGGCGCAGTATGTGGTGCCGGGGATTGAACTGCAGTCCCTGCAGTTGCCTGAGCTTTCCTAAGCAGGCGCTTTAGACCACTAAACCATCTTGCCGGCCCTTCCCTCTTATAATGACTTTTAATTGCACTTGAATTTTGGACATGATTTTGTCAGGTAATATGAACTAAAATAAATGGAACTTTCAAGATATTTTATGACAGAAATTGGGCTATCTTTAATGTTTGCTATATTTATAAATGCCAGAGGCTTCAAAAAATTCACCCATTGATTTTGTTTTCATGCCCCTTTTTTAGCAGTATTTTGAGCTTTAATAAACTGGTTTAATACATTCATTTGTTTTAAAAGGTCATTAAAGAGGTACTATCCTATGTCTTTATGAAATCTGTCATTAATGGGCTTGTTTTCCTAAGCTGTGACCTTCATATATTTTGACTCCTCTTACACATACACATGTGTACACACATAAACACACCCACACACCTTCAATCAGATAGGAAGACTAGAGCTGGCTGGAGTTGTAGTAGAGTCTTTCCTCTGAGTGAGAAAAGGCGTCCGAAAGTCTTCTCCTTAAAAGTAGGCCTTTATTATGGAGAACTATCTGGTGTGTTTTAGTGCTTTCTTTCTTTTCTTCTGCCAGAATCAAGAAGAGCTCTTTCTGGGTTCTTCCTGGAGGGAAGACTCATGCAGGGGTGCCTTTCTCCCTTTAATATTGTGACCCTAGAAGTTTTCCCCCTTGTGCTTGTCCACACTCTACACTGAACACTTCAGATTATCACTGAAGAGTCGGTACCTGTACATGGCTTCAGCAGCTTCTGTTCCAGGTGAGATCTCAGCCATGACCATCTGCATAGCCTATCTCCCCAGACTGCAGAGTGGTAGTTTGCCCTATAACCTTGATTCTCCACTTGATCCAGAGAAAATCAGTGATTTGCACTGTGTCAGCTCTTTTCTTCATGTAGGGGTGAGAGCAATGACTTCTAAATTCTTTACATTTTGGAGTCATAACTACAAATCTCTATGCATATATTTTTAACTTACTTCCTGACTTTATCCTACAAAAATTTCCCCGGAAAGCAGGGCTTGTATTCTACATATGGCTGTAGCTCAGTAGCTAGGAAAGTACCTGCTTTGGAGTAGATACTCCACAAGTATTTGTTAAATGGATTAATCTGTTGATTTTCACTGAGCATATTGATGAGCTAGACTCTGCTTGGTATGAAGATATAGCAATCAAAAAAAAAAAAAAAAAAAAAAGACCACCATATGTCTATGGTGGTTCTGGTGCAGGGGCATGTGGCTGTATACTTCACATGGCAATAACAGTAAGCAATGCACAAGAGAATAGGATGGCACAGAAGCACTGAGGACATGTGCCCAAACTTCCCAAGCAAGAGAGAGGTAAAGCATTGCCTCAGGAGGAAATCATCAGGGCCTAAGTTGTGAAGAATGAACAGCTCAGCCTGTGTGAGGGAATACCCCCAGCAGAGGAGACACCACAGACTTCCTTACTTCCCCATCAGACATTGTGCAAAGTGACTTTCTTAGTTCAAGGTGGTATCAATGTTAACTCTTACATCAGTGTGTTAGTGAGTGATACCGCAAGTGGGTTTGAGTCCAGAGTCATTTTCTCTCAGCTCCAAAGATGAGACAGGCACGAATCAGTTGTTACAGGGGTTGAGCAAACACGCAGACCTTCACAATGCCAAGGCTTCACGGAGTTTGCCATCACTGCTGTTTTTCTTTAAGCTTGCAAGCCCACAAGTACAGAGATGAAAATCAAGGCTCTTTTGCAAATGCCCACAAGACACAGGATGGGGGTAAAGGGATAAGGAGGATTTGTCAGAGAAGGCAGGAAAGAAAAATAAATGTGGGCTTCTGCTCTTGAAACCTCAGCCCAGTGAGCCAGACTTTCCCGGAATCTTTCAGGCTGCTTCAAAGGCCCATTGTAGAAAGTCTCCAGATGTGCATGAAAACCTCACCAGGAGCTTCCCAGTGAAGAGACCTTTTAAGCTTGAGCTGACCTGAAGAAGTTGACTTGATGAGTCCTACCAGGTGACCCACATTCTGAAGGAGTCCAGATTCTACCATAACCTTAAAAAGGGGGGTGGCGAGGGCTCAATTAACCACCTCAGATTCCTGTGCCAAACAGTGAGCCTTCTTTGACTGTAGAAAGCAGTGGTCTCTGACTAGAGGGAGGGGAGGGTGTCTTCCCCAAATGATTAATTTACTTATAAATTTTTAGTGGCATCCTGGGCATTCCTCTAGCATATTTTGGGAGGCCTAGGAAAAGATTTCAAGTTTGGAAAAAGTTTAGGCATGGAATGATTTCTTGCAGTTCCTTCAGTGATGCCTCTAAGCATTCCTAGAGCCAGAAGCCTCTGCAGTTTTGCTCTGACTGCCCTGAATCCTGCTTAAGCTTCAGCCTGCTGCTTTCTGTCCAGGATCTGAGGCCCCATCTTCATCTTACCAGAGAGTGAAGGAGAGGAACCTAAGTTCTGGTCCCAGCTCTCCCCCTTGCTGTCACCTTTCACAAGGTAATATCAGTCAACCTGTCTATGCCTCAATTTCCTCCTCTATAAAATGTGGACAACACTCAATCCTACAAAGTCCTGTTTTGACTGGAAAGACTGAAGACTGAATGAGTTGCTGAGTTGCCATACACAAAACATGTGGTGTAGTTACCAGCTTGGTACATTTTCAATCTTGTTGTTTAAGGAGCCATTTGTCCTTTAAGTTTTACTTCTGTGGCTCTTTAAATTCTTTCCTTGCATGTACATATGTGCTTAGCTTAGTATGTTGAGATCACAGTGTATTTAGGGGAAAATTCTTTTGGCTCAGCTAAAATTAGGCCTTTTTGCTCTTCTGTTTACAACCATTTTCAATTTTAACTACTTGAAGGCATTGACACTAAGAAATGCTTCAAAAGAGTCAGAACAGCTGGGAGTTACTCTCAATACCCACAGCTTCCCCTCCGCAGCCAAGCATGGAAGTGCTGGTCCCAAGTAGGGGAAACAGGGTAGGCCCTCAGTGATGAGTTGAAGATGCTCAGCTCTGTCCACCCAGGTGAGTGGAATAAGACAGGGTCCTCATCACTTGTCCTCTACCTTCTGGAAGGAGAGGTGCTGAGAAAGCAACAGAGATGGAGAAACACACCAGCAGGGAAGCAGGGGAAGGTCAACAGTCTAGCTTGTTAGTCCGGAAGTTGGTTACTTCATGGAAACCACTGTTACCCCTCTCCAGACCACTGTAGTTAGTTGCCTTTCAGCTGATCTCTAGCTCTGGACTGTTTTCCTACTGGAACCTTAGAGAACACAGGAAAATGCAAAAGTCATCCCTAAAATGTCCAAAGTGGGTTTCTACCATTGAATTTAGGAAGAATTCCAAACCCACCAAATAGCCTGACATGCCTGGGTATGTTTTTAACCATCCGCTATAATTGCTACAGTTGACCTCACTAGCTTGTGTCCCTTCCTTTCATTTCACCAGGGCTTCTTCTCTTGGAGCAGGATCCTGAGTTGAACATGAGTCTCACCATCAATGAACTACCCCATTCAGATAGGCCTTCCCCCTTACACTCCAGCCATCCAAAGCTGCTGGGCACCAGAAACTTCCCTGTCTGAATCCTATACGCTCTCCAAGGGGAGCCTCCAGCTCAGGTAACCCCAGATTGGGGACCTTGTGAGATCAAGGTCAAGCCACAGTCTGAGCATGAGACCTACCTTCTTCCCATGCCCTGAAGTCTTTGGTCTTTGACACACACTTTTATGTTCCCCACATCTGCTACTCTTCATGGCCTCAGGATAGGGAATATATCTGAGCCTCAGAACCTGTGTTAGGTGTCCAGAGGATGAATTCATACTCTCTTGCTATACAGAGTTCACACTGCTTTAAAAAGGGGCAAGGTGAAGGCACAGCAGGAGAGATGGAGTCAGGCAAGCACTCTCATGTCTCAGGTGTCAATGCCAGCTCTTGTAACACTTGCAAGGATTATACTAATTTTTAAGTGAGTAATTGAGCTTAAAACTCACATGACTAAGCTTTAACTTGTCTGTGAGATCTTTACATTATTTTCCTTGACTTCCCTATGTCCTTCTGTGAGTAGATGGACAGAGCTGAGGCTCCTCCTCATAGGAAACCTGTCTCTGACTAAGACTATGAGACCTGAAGAAGGATGCTTTTCAAGGTATGTATAAGCAATAGTCCTCACTCCACCTCTTCCAAAGTAGGCCACAGATCTGAACCCCAAAACCCAAGGATAAATTAGTTACACATTACTTGGTAAGGTCTCCTAACACCCTCAACTCATCAGTCACCTGTGGTCCACCTTTGGGGCACTTTTCATATCTAGGGGCCATGAGAGCTACCCTATTCCCCTCTGTGCCAAGCTGAATGTGGTAGAACATGAATAGGGCAGAGGACCTGGCCTCCTGCTGTACCTCGAAGACCTGAAGTCTCTGTGGTGTAGACCCAACTGCTCCTGTGCTATTTCACACTCACTTTCCATCTCTGTCTGTCACAGCCACACTGTTTTCCTTTCTTCAGCATTGTTTTCTCCTCCCTGCTAGGAATGCCCTTCAGCCGCTAGTGCTTAGGCTCCCTTGGTATCAGAGCTAAGTTATAAGGCTCACAAAACACACATGGAGTTTATATGATAGACCTTGATACCTGAGACAATTGAGACTCAGGAACACAGGCCAGCTCTCGCCCCTTAGTCTGAAAACAGTCCCTGTGTAAGAAGAGGACTCCCATTGCTCAGACTCTGAGGTAAACTGCTCTCTGACAGACAGAAAGCAACTCCAGAGATAGCTGCCTAGTGTCACCTTCACTATGCTGCTCCTCCTCATGCTTCAGAACAGGGAGGTCCTGGAGGAGGCTGCCCCCAAGACTCAGTCTCATTGTGTCTTCATTTCTTAATAATCTTGCAAAGACTAATTTAGCATCTGTAAATGAGCTAGCAAAACTTTCCTGCCCAAGCTATAAACACAGCTTCATTTGTCTCTGGCCATTTCTGAAACACAACCATGTAGGGAATTTTTGCTCTTTGGAGTTTTACTAAGCAAGACACAGAAACTAGGCAGTAGGAGCTTCTGAGTGTGACTGACAGACATCAACTCATGCCCAAACTCCCCTACTCTCCCACTCCCCCACTCCAGCACCTACCTACAGAAACACTCCATTTATGTCCTGGCCTCAGAAACCTCAGCTCATCGTTCTAACCCTCAGGGGTAAAAAGGTTGGGCCACCTTCTTCCTTAGTGCACATTTAGTCCCTTCTAGCCCTGTGCTTTTCCCCAGCCCTCTTCAGCATATGAGAAAGATCTGTAGCCAGGACATTGGAGTATATCATTCTAGTGCTAGCTTTGATATAAGCTGATCACATGATCTTGTGAGAATATTGTTCTTTCCATCAGGACTGTGACATTTTCACCACTGAATTCACTGTGCACCAAAGTAATGAATATTTCTGAGCACCTGTTTTGTGCAAAACACCATTCTAGGAATTACTGGTTACTTACCAACCCACCATCCCTACAGGAAGATGCTTCTGTCCTACAGAGAAAAAAGAGAAGGCTTCACAAAAAAACAAACTTGCTAAGGCCGCAGTATGGTAAGAGAGAGGCATATATCAAACAGATCTCTGTTTCCAGAACTCATGCTGCCGTGTGCTGTTCAGCCTAGATGTGCTGTAGAAAAAGAAATTAAGATGACTTTTTTTAAACAAAAAAATACAGCTCATCTTCTTTTGCTCATGCCTTATGCAAGAGAAGAGATTCCTACCTTGAATTTACTTCCTTTTCCCATACTCAGGAAAGAATAAGGAAAGCACACACTTGGACTTTATACACTCACCTATGAGGACCAGAATCCCAGCACAAAGGAAAAGGGGATAAAAGAGGGTGACAGAGCACAGCTCACCCAAGCCTTGTGCTACACAAACTGAAGACTAGAAGGGTTGCACGGCCTATCTAAATTCACACAACCTAGAGATGAAGGGAAAAGCCTAGACTAGGTCCCCTACCTCTTTCCACGGAACATTCCCAATCAGATAAGCATCCCCTGTCCCAGTAGAGGAGCCTTCAAGAACATTAAATTTGCACTCTTTTAAGGTTAATGGGCATTGAAAAACTGTCTCAGAAAATCCCAGCTGAGCATACAAAGAAGCAAGTTTCTAAGGCACAGTGTAAGGATTGTCTGAGAAGATCTATGCTGGTGGGGTTACAAAATCTTAATACATGAATGTAGAACATATGGAAGACATCAATAAAGCCTTCTCTTTCTTCCCATATGTAAACTCAACCTTTGCGTACAGTCTTTAAGTGATCGCAGATGCAGCCAAAACTGGCACCAGATGGCAAACAAGAAATGGAATAAAAAAAAATGAAGACAGTTTTTGGTTTATTCAAAAATGGGAAAAGGCCATACTCTAAAATGCCATGATTTCCCCAGAATGGCAACCCAGAGTCACAAAACCCAAAACCAAGCTTGTAAAGTAACCAACATGACAATTACAAAAACTAGAGTAATCGTGGTTGGGGAGCTGTTATTGTACATGAATAAGATCCAGTATCTGAGTAAAGTGGCAGTGCTTAGAAATGAAAGAAATGGTCAAAGTAGGAGGACCAAAAAGCAAAAGTCAGCTTTCGATGGGCATTTACACGTATTAGGAGCTTTGCATTTATTGATGTCATTTAATCTTCTCAATTACCTCTTGATCAAATTTTACAAATGAAGTTTCACAAATGCATCAAGGGAGGTAGGCTGTAAGGTCATACCACAAGAATTGCCAGTGTTTCCAGGACTCTATTCTGGCTTTGTAACTCTAATTTCAGATCTTTTCTTTTACCTTGTTCTTAGACCAAGTAATATTTGACAAAAAGGCATGGTTCCCTGAAAGACTACATTCAGTTCATAATCCCAAAGCATTTATCATGTGCCAAGGTTCTGGGCACACGGAGTTACCCCTAAGCATAGACACACAGCAGGAACCGCGCAGCCCCTTCTCTGTCCTTCCTGTCCAAATCTCCAGACAGGTGTGTAGGAAATGCCTCGTGGAGATGCCAGAATGAACATAGGCCAAGGAAGAACACCCTGCTCCACTCTAACTTCACTAAAAGCACCCTTGCTTGTTCCTCCTCTACCTTGGGGCAATGAGCATCAGTGATAAACTGGACTGTGTGTTATGACTTCTTTCTTTTCATTGTGCATGAATTTATATGTTGGAGACAGAAAGCCCAATACTGCTTTAGCTTCAACTAAAAGCTTGAATGAATATTAAATCTATCCCCTTCTCCCAATTCAATCTACTTGCTTGCAGGTGAAGTGATAGCTTGGAAAATGCTATCAAACTAACAACCCTATCTACTAATTCCATAACCATCTAAATTTCCTGTCTTGGTCAAGGCACATAATTGTTGAAGTTGTAGTTTTCTTATCTCTAAAATGACACTAATGTGTATTTTGAAGGACTCTGAGTCTTTTTTTCCATTTTCCCTTTATGTATCTTCTCTCATATGTTCAGTCTCCATAGTCTTGTTCTGTGTGTGTGCTATTCTTGTCTTTCCAAATGCCAGGCCTAGAAAAATCTAGCTTTCTGAACACTACACGACAAAATCATACAACCATAATGCAGACTTTTATCACTATATGTTGTCTCCAGACATTTTCCCTTGTGCCTGATTTCTAGGTGACCTTGAGTGAGAGGAGGCACCAGGAGGACCATAGAGGACACAGCAAAGACATTTATTTCCCAGCACCCCACTGAGCAGTGCTTCAGGTTAGCCATTGCTGAGTGTCACTCTGGACCTACTTGAACCCCAGTTCCCACAGCTGTCTCTGCAAGATGGAAACCTATTCTCTTTATTTCCTCTGGCTAAGTGGTAGCAATGGGTCCCACTATTGATAGTAATTTGGTGTTTCTTTTTCTGATCTACCTTCTTTTAAAAAATGGTTGTTAAGTTATTCAGAGTGAGTATCCATTCATTTGCTGAGAGGAACCCAACCAATGCATGTTGGTTCAATATTTCATTTTTCACAAAACATCAAATCTTACCAATTCTAGTGCAAATCTTCCTTAGCACAGATGACTTTCTGTTTATCTCAAAAAGAAACTAAAAGCCATTGGAAAGACACCTGATGCTGTGATCTGCATGCTCCCTAAAGCCTATATGTTAGAAATGTAATCCCTAATTCAACAGTTTTGAGAGACCTTTGGCAGGAGGCTAGACAGAGCCCTCATGATAAGATACTGCTTCTCAGATTCCATTTTTCTCTTTCAGGTTCTCTCACTAAGGAAGACAATATGATGTTTGCATATGTCGGTCTGATTTATTTCAGTTAAGAGTATGTTTTCTAGCTGCATCCATTTACTGACAAAAGATTCATATTTATCCTATTTTATAGCTGAATAATACTCCATTGTGTAAAAATACCACACCTTCTTTATCCATTCTTCACTTGATGGGTATCTGGGTTGTTTCCAGGATTCAGTTATAACAAGGTGTGCTGCTATAAACATGGGTACACACATATCGCTGTGATATGTTTTCAGTTCTTTTGGAAAAATGCTCAGGAGGGCAATAGCTGGCTTGAATGGGATCTCCAATCCTAGCTCTTTAACGAATCTCCACACTGATTTCCATAGTGGTTGTACCAGTCTGCACTCCCACCAACAGTGGAGAAGGGTTCCTTTTTCCCCACAGCCTCTCCTGTATTTATTATTGGCTGACTTCTTCATGTTAGCCATTCTTTCTGGGGTGAGATGGAATCTCAGTGATGTTTTAATTTGAATTTCTCAAATGACCAATGATGTCAAACATTTTTTCATATATTTACTTTCCATTTGTGTTTCTTCCTCTCAGAAGTACATATTCATATCATTATTTCATTTTACAAATGAAATTTCACAAATGCATCAAGGGAGGTCAGGCTGTAAGATCATACCACAAGAACTGCCAGTGCTTCCTGTACTCTATTATGGCTTTGTAGCTCTGATTTCAGAACTTTTCTTTTACCCTGTTCTTAGATCACATAATATTTGACAAAAAAGTATGGTTTGCTGAAAGATTCCATTCAGTTCATAATACCTAACCATTTACCATGTGTCTTTGTGGGAGGGATAGTCAGCTATAATTTTTCCCAGTTTGTTGCTTTTCTTTTTACTCTGTTGGAGATTTGCTTTGAAGTGCAGAAACTTTTAAAAAGATGAGATCCCAGTTACTGATTCTTTGAAGTATTTCCCATGCGGTTTTGTTTTTGTTGATGAACTCTCTACCACTATGTAAGATTTCTACCTACATTTTCCTCCAGAAGATTTAGTATTTCTATTTTTTATTACTTTTAATAAGAAATAACATTGAAACAGTTTCAAAACACATTAGTAGGACAGCTACAATAATTGATACAATGCATATTGTTGTCTTCATAGTGGTTGTTCAGAGTACAAGATGCAGACATGATAACTTTTCTAAACACTGTTGGTACAAGTATTTCTTCTCATTGAACTAAGAGAAAGTAATTGTATACATAGAGCAATATTCCATAATAGTAGTGGGTTATCAGCAGAACTGGCAATGTCAGAAACTGTTGACTTGAGCCTTTTACAGCTCAGCATACTAATCTGGCTTTACTTTTTATGCCTCACAGTGAAACTTTTCTGCTGGATGGGTAAGTCCAAGTTAAAGAAAGGTCTGTATAATAAAACATGTAATTTTCATGTCTGACAAGGTCAAATCCCCTTGGGATTTACCTTGAAACCATGTACAGCCTTTTGTATAACTTTTGTCAGTGTCAGTGATTTGGATGAGTCATGGCCATCACTTGACCAGTTTTCTCTCTGTGAAAGCCTGAAAGAATGTTTTCTCTCTAGGTGACTCTCCTTAGGCACCCTATACATTGTTGATCCCTAACCTCTGTCAAAATCCTTTTCAGCATCAACTGAGGTGATCATGTGGTTTTTGGATTTGGCTCTATTGATATAGTGTATTATGTTTATAGATTTGCATATATTGAACACAAATCCTTGCATCCCTGGGATGAATCGTATCTGGTCATGGTGTATACTCTTCTTAATGATTTGCTGCATTCTTTTAGAAAGGATTTTATTGAGGATTTTTGCATCTAGGTTCATGAGCGAGATTGGCCTATAGTTCTCTTTTTTGGTTCCATCCTTCTCTGGTTTGGATATCAATATAATACTTGCTTCCAGGAATCATTTTCAGAGGATTGTTTCTTTTTCAATTTCATTGAAAAGTTTGAGGAGTATTGGAATTATATCTTCATAAATTTCTTGTAGAATTCAGTGGTGAATCCATAGGGACCAGGACTTTTCTTTATCGCTAAATCTTTTATTATATTTTGTATTTCATTGGCTGTTATTGGGTTGTTCAGCAATCTTATATCTTCTTGATTCAGTTTTGGTAATTTGTACCATTCTAAGAATCTATCCATTTCATCTGTGTCTTCAATTCTGTAGGAGTAAAGATTCTGAAAGTAGCTATTGATGATCTTCTGGATCTCCACTGGGTCTGTAGTAATTTTGCCCTTTTCATTCCTTATTGCTTGAATTTGAGTTTTTTCTTTCCTCTTTTTAATAAGGTTAGCTAGGGGCTTATCAATTTTATGTAATTTTTCAAAGAACCAGCTTTTTGATTCATTAATTCTTTGTATTGTTTTCTTCATCTTGATTGAATTAATTTTGGCTCTAATCTTTATAATTTCCTCTCATCTTTGGGCTTTGGGTTTCATTTGCTCTTCCTTTTCTAGATGACTGAGGTACAGCATGAGAGTTTTTATTTGATCCATTCTATTGTCTTAATGTGTTAGTTCAGAGCTATAATTAAATTCCCCTCTAAGAACCGCTTTCATGCATCCTATAAATTCTGGTAGGTTGTGTTTGAATTTTCATTAAATTGTAAATATTGTTTAATTTCATCTGTAACCCATTGGTTGCTGAGGAGGGTGCTGTTTAATTTCCATGTGTTTATGGAGTTCTTGTCATTTCTTTTCTCATTTATTTCCAGTTTCATTGCACTGTGGTCAGATAATATGTATGGGATAATTTCTGTTTTCTTGCATATACATAAGCACAACCTGTGGACTAGTATGTGATCTATTTTAGAAAATGTCCCATGAGCAGATGAAAAAAATGTATATTCAGAAGTAGCTGGGTGGAACACTCTGTCCATTAAGTTATTTGTTTCAAGTACTGGTTGAGTTCTGTTATTTCTTTGCTAAATTTTTGTCTGCTTGACCTATCTTTTTGGGTAAGAGGTGTTAAAGTCTCCTATTAGGATTGTTGTATTGCATATTAGATTTTTCATGTCCATTACATTTGTCTTATATAGCTGGGTATTCCTGTGTTGGGTGCATACATATTTATGAGTATTATCTCTTCCTCTTGAATTTTTCCCTTGACCAGTATGTAGTGGCCTTCTTTATCTGTTTGATCATTCTTAGTTTGAAGTTGAGACTATCTGAGAGTAGGATTGCTACCCCTGCTTTTTTTGAGGTGCTGGGGCATGTAGTATTGTTTTCCATCCTTTGACTTTCAGCCTATGAATTTCTTTATGAGTTAAGTGTGTTTCTTGTATGCAGCATATTATTGGGCTTTCCTTCCTAATCCACTGTGCCAGTCTATTTCTTTTAAT
>PVKN010033414.1:0-12032 GCA_004027915.1 Capromys pilorides
GTTATTTTTTAAGGCAGCTTTTAAGCTTTTCCTTTGTCTTTAGTTTTTATAAACTTGAATATAAGATATCCTTGAGTTGATTTGCTTGAGTGATATTTATTCAACCTATTATTTTGTGGGTTTATATGTTTTTATTTTTCCAAATTTGAGGTTTCAGTCAAACTCCTTTGTGCAGCCTGTCAGTCCCACCTCCTTCCTCTCTCGGTCTGAGGTGTCAGTGACAGAAAGGTTAGGCCTTTTGTTCTAATAAAGATCTGTTGTTCTAGCCCCTAAGGTCTGGGAGAATATTTATTTTTATGTTTTCTGTCTATTGTTCATACTAGATAATTTCCATTGTTCTGCCTTCAAGTCTACTAATTAGTTCTTCTGTCCACTCCACGTATACTTTTGAGACAATCTATTGAATTTTAAAACTTTGGTTATTTCTAAAATGTCCATTTGGCTAGACACTGTGGCACATGCCTCCAACCTCAGTACTTAGGAGACTGAGGCAAAAAATTGCTGTGAGTTTGGGGCCCAGTCTGGGTTCAAGTAACCTAGTAAGCTCAAAGTCAGTCTAAACTACATAGAGAGATTCTGTCTCAACCTCCTCAAAAACCCCTCCAATCCCCCGAAAACAGTCAATTTGGTTCTCCTTTTTTTTCCATTTCTTTGTTGAAAATTTCTATTTCTTTCTTTATTGTTTTCAAATTTCTTTGAAATATACTTATATTTACACATTAAAATATTTTTATGATCCTATTTCACAATCATCAAAATCAGATTTTTATCACTTCTGTCATCTTTTGCAATCTAGAGATTGATCATAATTTTTTATTCAGTTTTTAACCTTCCTAGTTTTTGGAATAAGTGCTTTTCAACTGAAATCTGGATATTTGGGGTATTATAGAATTGAGTTCATTAAATATTCTGTCCTAGTCAACTTTCTCGGATGCTGCCATGCAGTACAGGAGAGAGACTGCTGCTTCATTAGAACAGGTGGAGTTGTTCAGGTTTGTGTAGTTTCTGATTTTCTGTCTCCTAACAGAGATGAAACGGCCAGCTCTGTGCTTGGCCCTCTCTGGCATTCGTCCTAATAAAGATGTTACAATGCATCATTCCAGCCCAGGGATGGCAGAGCTGCAGGTTTCATAGTCCTACCTGGCAAGGCTGAGAGGTGACGGCAGCTTCTTCTGTGGTGTCCACTTCAGCTGCACAGAACGGTCTTAAAGTCTCATGTTTTGCTTGCTTGCCTCTTGCTGGCCCCTAAGCTAGAGAGAGCATTCTTTGGTGCTTATTTTGTCAGTATCCATTGACATTTCAAGAATTCCAGCCTTCTCAGTGTCAGACCCTGAAATTCCTCACTGGTCTATCTTGTCTCTCCTGTTCCAGTGTCTTCTTATGTAGGTTTTACATATTGTATAAGATTTTTAGTTATACGTTGCTGAAAAATAGGGAAAAGCATGTATTTTTCTTTTCAGAAGAAGTCCTCAATGTTTTGATAGTTGAAAAATTAGGGTTAAGAAAGATTAAGTAACTGATTTAATCTGACAGCTTTGTTCATTCCCAAGATAAATACTTGCCCTCCTATTCTTTTCTTCGTTTTTACTTTTTGCATCATCTGAAATTCCTGCCCCACCAAACACACTGCCCTAATTCTGATGTTCTTCCCCAAACACAGCTGCATTTTAAAAAAAATATATTTGGTACAGGGTCTCACTATGCAGCTCACAGTGGTCCTCCTGTTTTCAGTCTCTCCAGCACTGGGATTACAGGCATGTGCCACCACGCCCAGACTCAGTCACCAGCTCAGTGCGCCTGGGGTTGGGGCCAGCATGGCCTGTACTAGGGATCGAAGCCCTGTCGCTGCTCTTGCCTAAGCAGGCGCCTGGTCTGCTAAGCTATCTCACTGGCCCCAAACTCAGCTGCTTAAGAGGCCTGAATAATGAAATATATGTAACTTGAGATTTAATGCACCAACTAATTCCACTTACAAAAGTGCAATGACGATCAGTAAGTTTGCTATTCACTTAAATAAAAGGAACACTTGAGAATAAATATGTGATATTGTGACTGAAAAAATACTTTTTTTTTTTTTTTCTGTCAAGTTCGATTTCATTCTCATATCCTTAACCCTTTCAGGTTGTCTCTTTCTCTGAGCCATTCATTCATTTCACTTTTCTCATACCTCTGGTCTCACTGAAACTTCATGAAGCATCTTTTATTCTCTATTCTTGAGCATCCTATGTCCCCTGACCAAGGTGAAACATTATAAAGTCCTTTGATATTTGGGCATTTCTAGACCCAGCAAATTTAGGAAGGCAATAGTGTTTTACTTATTTCCTATTGCAGGGAGGACCCTTTCATCCACAGAATTGTTGGTCCATAGAACTGCAATTGGTGTAAATGTTTCTGGAGTTTGCATTCAGATGAAAATTTGTTCCTTAAGAGCACAATCCGTAGCTGTTTAAAAAAACTTTGAGAAGAGCTTGTAATTGTAGTTGTCCCCAGATTTGTTTAATGAGTAATCTGTGTAAACAAGTACAGTAGTATTTACCTAAGGAAGGTGACCCTGCTTTTCTTCTTCATTTAGAATTTCTGTATTTGTTTATTTGCCATTATTTTGACACAGAAATTCACTGTTCCTCAAATTTAGCTATAAAACCTGAGGAGAACATTAGTTTAGTTGTAGACTCTTGGTTGTTCTCTTTGTACCTTCTTCCTATGTGATCAAATCTAATTCTCTCTCTCTCTCCCTTGCTCGCTCACTCTTGCTACGTAGTTCAGGCTGTCTTGGAGTCATCATATAGCCCAAGCTGGCCTCAAGCTTGAGGCAATCAATGGTCCTGCCTCAGCCTCCCAAGTGCTGGGATTATAGGTGTGCACCACCATACCCAACCCAAACAAATCTAATTTAATTGTTTTATATTAATATTACAGCTATGTGCTGATGACTTGCACTTTTGTGTCTTTAGCTTTGATGTCTTTCTTGAGTTCCATTACCATACATGCCAATTCCTATTCCTAACCTGCATAACCTAACCATTCACAAGTCCTGCTGGATCTACTGTAATGGATATCTGAGTTCTTCTTTTCCAAATTGACCACTATTACCACAGTCAAATACAATATTTTCTGTTATGAACTATTTCACTGGCTTCTTCCTAAGTCATCTTCTGCCTACTCTGTTCTTGCGTGCCTATAATCAACATTGCATTGGCAGTCAAAATGATCTTTAAAATAAAAGCTAGAGGACATTTCTCTTCCTGTTGTACTTAGAATAAAATACATTTTAAAAATAACATACCACAAGGTTCTACATGAAATAGCCACTGTCTGCTTCTCTTATGTATTTCTTCCTCCTGGGCCAGTGCTGCTTAGCCATGGGATCTCGTGTTTGCTCTGTGATGTGCTAAGACTGCATCAGCCTTGGATCCTTCACACTGGCTCCTTCTTCTGCCTGGAATGCTCCAGCCCCGCATGGCTGGCTCTGCCTTGTCATTGAGGTCTTAGCTTAATTTGCACTTCCTCAGCTGATGGCCATATTATGTGTCTACTTGGCCAGGCTATTGCACTTATCTATTCAATCAAACATGAATATGGGTCATTGCTGTGCTCAAGGTGTTTGTAGATGTAACTAATGGTTACAACATTTCATTTTAATTAAACATTTACATTGGACATTTTCCCTTTCATAATGTGAGAGGAGCTCATCAAATTAAAGACTTTAAGAACTTTTTAAAGAGTTGAAGAACAAAACTGAAGCTACACTGAGGAAGAATACATTCTATCTCAAGGCTTCAGTGATAGCTTTTACTTGAGAGTTCAACTATGGAGTTTGAACTTGCTTGCCCTATAATTACATCATGAATTCCTTAAAAGTAATTCACTTTGTGTGTAAGTATGTATGTATGTACGTATATGCATATATGTATAGATACAGACATACATTAACACATATATGTGCATATTTCATGTAATATACGTATATTTTGTATAACGTCACACAGCTCCTTGGTCTGTTTCTATGGAGAACGCTGATGGATGTGCTCAGTGATAGCTCATCCTGCCCTCTTGCTATAGTTGGGCTTTTGAATTTTCACTAAGGTCCACATGGATGCCCAGGGCAATGCTCCTGGGAATGGTGGAAACTTTAGGAGGAAGAACTGGGGGAAGTGCTTAGGTTATTGGCCACTATACCCCTAAAGTAATTGTGGGATCTTTTTCTACCCCTTTTGCTTCCTGGCCATAGGGCGGGTGGTTTGCTCTGTCATATACTCCCTGCCATGCCCACGCAGCACCTCAACCAGAGGCCCAATGCCCTTGCTAGGTCATAGACTGGAAAACTTTGAGCCCAAATAAATCTTTTCTCTTTATGAGGTAATTATCTCAGGCATTTGGTTACAGTGGTGAAAAATTGTTTAACATCTTCCTGCTCTCTGTTAGTTCCTCTTCATGACGTTCTCTAGTGTGTAACTCTAGTTTTGTTTTTTATATCACCCATCTCTCTCCAAACCTCTCTCGATAATTTTCTGGTTTATCTTTGGATAATCCCTCATGCTTCCTGACAAGAAACATGAAAATAATGGCACCTTGTGGGCTGTAAGCATCCTCCCTACCCAGCACCTTCCTGAACAGGTGTTGTTGAGTGAATGCATGAATGCTGTGCTGCTCGCTTCCTACAAGTTTGGTTTCTTCTTTGGCCTTGACCTAGTGCCAGTCCAAGGAGGGCATTCTAGACTGCCCTGTTATATAAGGGTGCAAACTAGGATGCATTTCATTCAAAACAAATTTTGCTTATTTACTTACACATCTATTTGCTCTTTAGTGCTGGGGATTGAACCCGTGTTCTACCATGCTTAGCATGGAGCGACCCACCCCAGCCTGATTTTATTTTTGATTGGCACATAAAAATTTACGTATAACTTGGACTTCAAAAGGACAAGCAACAAAAGAAATAATAGGCAAATGAGATTGTGTCATGCTAAATATCTTCTATGTAGCTAGAGACAATCAACTGAGAAAAGAAACAATCTGTAGGATAAGAGAAAAAAATTGCAAACTGGGTATCTGACCGGGGGATAGTATCCAACCTATTGAAGAAACTCAACCAGTTCAATAGTAAAACAGACAAAAAGCAAAGCAAAACAAAGAACCCTACAAATAATCTGATTAAAAGGGGACAAAAATTTAAATAGATATTTCTCAAAAAACATATAACAATGGCCAAAGAGTGCATGAAAAAGAAAATGCTCAACATTCCTATCATCAAGGAAAGGCAAATCTAATCCACAGTGGGATTCTACTTTATCCCAGAAGAGTAGCTATTAGTAAAAAGAAAAAAGCAGAAAATATTGGTATAGATGTGGAGAAAGGAAAACTCATACACTATTGATGGAAATGCAAACTAGTACAGCCATTATGGGAAATAAAGAGAACTCCAGAAATCTGTTTTAGTGGAGTCCTGAAGAAGTCGGTCAGTAGCGGGCCTTGAAAGCAACAGGTCACAGGTGTCTGTGCGCTTTACTAGGAGATGCTGAGCCACCCATGCAGAGTTTTGGACCAGGCATTCTCTAGCTTTACCAGACTCAACTTCCCATGGAAGAGGAACACGGATGTATCCTCTACACTGGAAGGTAGCTAAGGGCTTCAGCATCTGTCCTGCCAAAGAAAAATAAAGGCCAGTAACTGCGATGAGAGTTGCTGGCTAAGCTGGCAGTGCAAAGACAGGTGGTCCACAGGAAGCTGGTGGTGTGTGCAGCAGTTTGTCAGAATAAAAGGATAAGAGTGTTTTCTATGGATCCTACAGGTACCAGATGTTGGCCTTGCTGAGAGAGAAAGCTGCCTGATGAGCTTGTTTATTTTACTGCAAATAATTTTTTACAGAATAATGAATTTTGTTTAGCATACTTGTACATGAGTGCAAGGTACACTGATTCTGTTTCCCCTTCTCCTTCCTCTGTCTACTTCCTTTCCTTCACACCCCCTTCCCTAGTAGTCTCCTTTTTACTTTCTTATCATCTCTTTTCCTGTATTTTCTAATTTCATTTTCTATTATTTTTTTCTTTTAGGTTCCACATATCAGAGGAGATGTGTGGTATTTGCTTAACATGGTGATTTCCTGTTCTATCCATTTTTCTGTAAATGACATTGATCTCATTCTTCTTTATGGCAAGGCAAAAAGAGAAAAAAGGAAACTTTCTACATTGTTGGTGGGAATGTAAATTAGTAGAGCCACTATGAAAAGCAGCATGGGGGGTTCTCAAAAACCAAAAACAGATACCATTTTATCTTACTGCCACATTCTTCAATATACTTCTTTCTTTCTTTCTTTCTTTCTTTCTTTCTTTCTTTCTTTCTTTCTTTCTCTTAATATTATGGCTGGCTCAGCATGCCCTGGGGGTGGGACTGGAACAGCATTTGGTGCTGGGGATTGAACCTCGGTCCCTGTCGTTGCCTAAGCTTGCCTAAGCAGGTGCTCTAGACCACTGAGCCATCTCGCTGGCCCTCTTCAATATGTTTGTGAAAGAATTAAAGTTGGCATACTATAGTGATTGGTGCATGCCCACCTTTATTGTGTTGCTATTTATCTTAACTAAGCAATGGAAGAGCCTAGGTGCTCATCAACAGATGAGGAGAATAAAGAAAATGCGGTATACATATACAGTGGAGTATTATTCAGACATAAAGAGGGTTTGTTTTCTACTGTCTGAGACGATCACGTCGAAGGGGCTGAAAAGTATGGTAAAAAGTGAGACATTGAGTGTGGAAAAATTTGCAAAGGGTAAAGGTTAGTGTCTTAGTTACTTATCTCTCCTTGCTGGGACAAATACCCGACACACAAGTTTAGGGAAGAACAGGTTTATTTAGCTCACAGTTACTGGAGGTTTCATAGTTTAAAGCAGCCTGAATTACACAGCAAGACTTTGAGATTCTATGCTGACATGTCCAGGATGATTAACTCCATACCTCCCGAGACCACTGCCTGGGTGGGTGGGGTCGCCTCTGACAGCGCGCACTGTCAGTTTAATGATTTCGCGCCTCTCTTGGCCACGCCCATCAAGCCGTGCTCTAGTCCTTTGAGCTGCGTGCTTGACAGCCCCATGATTTACATGAGGCTTTGGGGGAACAACTAGATATAAACCGTAACAGTTTGTGATGCATCTAAGGAGATCCGCATCAGCTAGGCTGCTCCTGAACTCCTCCATCCCAGTGGCTTGCTACAGTCATGGCTCTGTGTACACATGAAGTCTATGGAGGTGAAGTTGTCTCCTTCATACTGTAAAAAGGTAGATGAAGAAGGAAGAGTCATACAGTCTCTTAAGTTCCTTGACCCAGAAGTGACAAGTCTGTCCCAAAGCTTATTAGGAATTAAGTCACATGGCACAAATCCATTTTTCATCTTCCCTAGGAAGATGGGAAGTGAAAGAGAGAGAGCACCTGGAATATTTGGCGAGCCCAGTTCCAGCCTCCCCCTTTGCCTGCTCCTTGCTTTCCATTCTCCCTTTCACCTGATCACTATCCAATATCTAGACTGTCTACACCAGGGCAGCCGTACTGGCTGTTGCTTTCTTTTACAGCTAGGTGATGCACGTGGGGCTGTCATTGTCCCAGTCTTTCTACTTTCACATACGTCCGAAGAACAGAATTTTGATAATTACACAGGATTAATTTTCTTTAAAATATATTTATGAAGTGCTTAATGTTGAGGTCTTTACAATTGTTTTCTTTACATATTTTCACAAGTACAGAAATGTGAAGTAACTTGGATAAGAACATACGTTTGGTTTGACTGATAGCAACCATATATTACTTGTTTACCAATTAGAATTTGGGTGAAGAGATAACTTTTTATTCTTGTTAGTACCTGTAGTATTTGGGCCAGGGCATGACACAAAGTAAATATGAAATCAATGTTAGGAGAAGTCATTTTAATTACTGAGTTGGGGGAGTATAATGTAACTTAATGTGACTTGAGTGACTGAAGACACTTCATTTTATTTTTTATTTATTTTGTATTTTAGGGAAGAGTCCACAGGATATTCAGGGTCTTACTACTAGATAATGATCCACCTGTTTACAGCCTCCCAAGAGCTGAGATTACAGGAGTGCACCAAAATGCCCAGTCTTGAACCCTCTCCTGTGCCTGCTTGCAGGCGCTTTAATCCACTGAGCTATTTGACCAGCCCTTGAAGACATTTTAATTGGGTGCAACTGGAAAAGTCACAGAGCATGTCCTAGACTTTGGCAAGGGACAGATTTGAGTGGAATGAGGGGATATTTTCTAGTACACCACTTAAGTCCCACATGAACCCCTTCCAGATGGCATTCAGTTGGGGGATGACTTTGAAGCCTCAGATTGAATGCCACCTCCTTACAAGGCCCTTTCCCCAACACCGCAGCTCAACTCCTCACTTAAAGGCTGAAGCCCAGCCCTTGGCTACACTTCTTTATAGCTCTTATCACAGCCTGAAGTTTTTCTATTAACTTAACGACAATAACAACAACCACAACAGCAGCCTCCACTAGAATGTAAGCTCCACTGAACAGAAGCCATGTCTTTCATTTACTATTCTATCCCCAATCACAGAGAGATTAACACATATTGTATGCCCAAGAATGTTTGTTAAGGTGAATAGCTGCATTATCAGTCAGTGCTCAGTAGAGAAACAGATTTAATGCAAAATATACAAATATATAATAATTTATGAGATTGACTTATAATGACCACCCACAGAATCAAGTATGGAAAAGTGCAATAAAGGCTGTCTGTGCTCTGGAGATCTAAAGGATCCAGTCGAAAGCTGGAGCTTACTAGAGCCTCCTGTGCAAGTCCATATCAGGAGGGCAAAGAGTCTGTCACAGGAAGCTGAAGAGTCTGGGCAGAAAGCCAGGAGGTGATGTCCAAGATGAAGGTGAAGATTGAAGCCTTGTTTCCTGTGCCCCTGTTCTACCATTCAGGTGACAAGCCTGCCCAGCGGGTTTTCTGTCTCTAGTAAATTCCTTCAGCTACGCTCAGAGCTATGTTGATCCAATTTAGTTGAGCGATTCTTACTCAAATTGTCATAATTGTTAATTATCACACCAAGAAATGAGCAAGGCCCAGCCCTCATGCCATCTTCCTGTCCTATACTTGTACCTTGGGCATAGTAAGACTGCCTTAGAGTTAGCAAGGTCCTGGGAGTGAAGAGTGGCAGGGAGGCATCTGATCCACATGCTCACAAAGAGGGATTAGCGCCAGAGGGGGTGCACTTGGTCTTGAGCTAGGGTGTGCTACACCTACATTAAAACTACTTTTCTTTAGAGGTAGAGTGGGAAAGTCTAACCTAGGAAACTTCGTATCAGAGTCATGTTTCTTTGGCAAAATGTATTCAGTTTTACACCAGAGACTTTACACAGGACCTTTAGAACAGCTAATTTATAAATTAGGACCTGTCACTATATAATATTAATCTCATTAGAAATTTAAATACTATTCACTTTAGGCACTGTTGGAAATTGGAAATACAGAGTAAAAGCCAAAGTTCTCTTCCTTAGGCTTGTACAGTCTAGGGGACAGAAGAATTTAGATTGCCTATCCCTCTCCTGAAGAACTGAAAAGAAATTATTCCTTGTCCATAAATACATGTAATTTCATTATTGAGAGATTGAAGCATGAACATCATGATAAATTAGAGTTATTATTAATACATTATGTCTTACTTTTAGAGAGGCTATAGAATATATAATGCAATAGAGAATTAGGTGGTCATTTGTGCAAAAATTTAAAATATTTCCCCTATCCTCTCCTAATATCCGTGTAATTTAGTTGGATGTTCTACATGCTCCACATGCCCCATAGTTTATAATTTGATGAAATACGTGTTGCATTTGAACTTGTGCTATAGTTGGGCCTGCATTCCCCCACAGACTGTACGTTCTCTTGCTTTAGAAGAATAGCTCGCTGATCTTTATGCCCTCCATCCCACGTACCATCTACCTCACGCACAAGCCACGGCAGGTTTCCAGTTATCAGTAATCAAAATACGAGGACTCTGATTCATTTTCTTTGAAAGGCCCTACACATACTTTGCAATTATTCTTATTATTATTGAAAAAAAGTAAAAAAAGTATGGCCTGCATGCTCTTTGGTTGCCATCAAAGGAAGCAGCTGTCACCTAAACAAGATATTCCCATGTCTTACCTTTGAGAGCCTACTGATAGTTCCACCTCTAATTATGATTTTAAAAAGAGAATTAATGCAGTGTTGAGGATGAGATTGTCTAAATCAATGAGTTAAATTTTAATGGCAATCGTAGATACTTATCCTCATACCTTCAGTTTTGTTTTAACTCAAAGAAATATAAGGGAGTGGGAAAGTTGTATAGTTATGTAGTTTTGTTTCATATAATTTTCATTATTTTGACTTACATTCACCTTAATGTCTGATTATTCCCAAATTTGGCTGAGGACCTGCTTTGTGCCTGAAAGCCCCAGTCATGAACTGTTTCTGCCCCTGCTCCCTTTCATACGATGAAGCCCTGCTCCTTAATGTGATGACATTTGAAGGTGATGGGGCTTTTGGGAAGTAAGTGGGTTTAGATGAGGTGATGGTTGTGGGACCCTGATGCTAGGACTAGTACCCTTATTAAAAGAGACTGGCAGTCTTGTTTTCTTTCTCTCCATACCACGTGAGACTACAGCAAGAAGGAAGCTGCCTGAAAACCAAGTGGTAGGCAGGACCTTTCCAGAACCTACTGTTGGTTTCTTGATCTTGGACTTCCTAACCTTCAGAATTATGAGATAGAAATGTCTGTGTGTAAGCCAACGAGTGTATGGTTTTTTGTGACAGAAGGCAGAGCTATGGCAGTCTTCACACACTCACTGAACACTGTCTCTGGGACATACCACAGTTTTCTCTCTTTGTAAGAGGCTGTGCTTACTCCCAAAATAACAAACCACTACTATAGCAGTTCTATTACTACTAACTCCAAATCAATGGCTGAAACACTAATGATTCACTTAATTCATGAGTCTCCAGGTCAGAGGCTGCTTGTTGGGGCAGTTTCACTCACAAGTCTGCCCACCTGACTTTACCAAGGCCCCTGGGCCACCAGATCATGTCTAGGCCACATATTCTAACCGGCCAACTCAGTTGTGTTCTCCAAGTGGTAGCAGAAGTGTAAGGGCAAGAGAAGTTTTTCAGCCTACAATATACCTCACATCTGCTAATGTCTCATCAGGAAAACCAAGTCACACGGCTGAAGTTTGAGCAGTGCAGTCATTTGGCAAAGCAGCAGAGCACAGAGGAAGTGAGGAGCTGAGACCATCAAGGGAACTTGTCTGCTGAACTCCTCTCAGTTATCTTCGCTTCTCTGTCACTGACACCAAACCGAACCAAGCCAAGCCCAACTGAACCAAACCAAACCACACCTCACCCCACCCCACCCCACCCCACCCCACCACACCACACCACACCAATGAAGATTACTTTTTTTGATCTCTTAAGAAATCCTGTGCAGTGTGCTAGGAAGAACAGGGGACTGAACCTTGGGTTGGAATTCAGACGTACATTTATGCCCTTGCCTAACTCACTTCTCTTCCATAAATCTCTCTGTGCATGGGTTAATAATGCTTATGATGGCTCTGATTTTATGTGTCAACTTTACTGGCCTTGGAGAGGACATATTAAACATTACTTCTGGGTGTGTCTGAGATGGTTTTCTAGGTGAGATCAGCATTTGACCCAGTAAGGTGGATCACTCTCCTCACATGTTAGGGCCATAAAGTCTGTCCAGTGTTTGGATCAGAACAAAATGGTGAGCTGGGCACAGTGACACATGCCTGCCCAGCACTTGGGAGGCTGAGGCAGGAGGATCACTACAGGCTCAAGGCCAGTCTGAACTACATGGTGAAACCTTGTCTCAAAAAATCAAAAAATAAAAAATCAGCTCAATAGCAGAAAATGGAGGAGAGAAGAGGAATTCATTCCTTTTGCTTCTTGTCTATCTGCTTATACTGGGGCATCTGTCTTCTTTCCTTCTACTGGGTGTGTACTGTGCTATCAGCTCTCC
>PVKN010033415.1:0-12045 GCA_004027915.1 Capromys pilorides
CACACACACACAACTAGAAATGTCAGTAGTGTTTCTATTTTCCCAATGTTTTACAATTCATTTTTATCACTCTGAGCAGCTACATCCAGCTACTGAACAATACTGGGCTTTGTTTTTGTCTGTCATTCTTTTGAATCATTCTGCTGCCGGCCACGAACTTAGAAAATGCTTAGCATGAAACTGCTTTTTCCAAGGACTGTGACCTCTCCAAGGAATTCACAGCAAGAACTCACAAAGCTCTCGGCCAAGGAGACTGACGTATCAAAGCAGGACTCACAATAATATAGTTTTGAAAATGCAAAAGAGCTGCAAAGACCATTATTAATTATTTTCCTTCTCAAAGACTCAAAGTCACGCAGACAGCTCTGTCAGCCCAGACACACGTGACACCGTGAAAATAAAGATGACTGAAGGAAGAAGCCACCACACTGCATGCGTTTCACAGATTAAATTTATAGTGGGATAAAGGGAATGTCGCACTCTCAGTGGTTTGCTGTCCAACTAAATGAAAATGATTCTCCACTCAGCCACCTGTTAACCTTGCTTTATGTTTCATATACAACTAGAACTTTCTACAAATTATTTCACCAAATTCCAGAGATGAGTCTTTTTACTAAAATTTCCCCAAGTTAGTGCAACCTTCTCTAATTACTATATATCCTGAAGTATTATCGTATAAGAATGCCTTTGTCTTGCAGGAATTTTTAAGAAAGAAAATATATTCAATCAAAGAGTTAAACAGTTCTAATAATATTACCCTATTGCAATCATGATTTTAGTTTTAACTACTAAAAATATCACACTACATGCATGTGTAATGATCCAGTAAAATTTCACGTGCACTAACTTAGGCAGTCCTTATAATACACTATATTATGTTCATGTAACTAGCTAGCAACACACATAAAGCAAAATATAACTCACCAGACTAAATCCCAGATGTCACTGTACAATTTCCAAAGAGTCCCAAGGGAGCACAAGCATAATAATTTTTCTGTTCTACTCCAGATACTAAACATGAAATGCAAAAAATAAACCAGTAATTTAACAAGTAACAGAATTTACAAGACAATTATAAATCAACCATAACTGCAAAACAGGATGACACTAGCAGGAGATACTGATACCAGGCAGAGGTTCTAAAGGATACCATAATTCATTCAAGTAAAATTCTGAGTGTGTTCAGCTAAATGAACCCGCAAGGATCTCACTACGCTGTGCCCTTATAGTTCTGTTGCTTAAACTCCGTATAGACGAAGAATACCTACCTAGGCTAAACAGAGGAAGAACACAAACAAGGGACTTCAGGGATGTTTTGCCATCCTAGCCCCTTTTCTGTGCTCAACAGAT
The DNA here is from genome assembly GCA_004027915.1 of Capromys pilorides. Taxonomy (NCBI): domain Eukaryota; kingdom Metazoa; phylum Chordata; class Mammalia; order Rodentia; family Capromyidae; genus Capromys; species Capromys pilorides. Next base: position 1,351 of record PVKN010033415.1, read on the forward strand.
TGACAGTATTTTTTGGAGAACAAGGATGCTGTGACTGAGAGAAGAGCCAACTTGCCCAGATCTCTGTTCCCTGATCTTGCATAAACAGCAATCTTTAAAGTTAGGTCATTGTTAATTCCATCCTTTCTCCCTAATACAACTGTTACGTGGATCAAATGCGATGAGGTAGCTGGACATGTTCTACACACTGCAAGACCATTTACAGCTACGTGATGTTATTATTATGCAATTAATTTTTTGGTGTCTGACCATGTGAACTATTGACAGCAATGATGAAAATTCTTTGTAAGACTACTGGAGGAAAATCATCAAGAGGTTCTTGGAAATTAGTATTTAAAAGGCAGAAAGACATTTCTTTACAATTGCCACCTTACTTAAGGTTTCTGGTGTCTCCTCAGAGCCTGGCCTTACCTGGGAATTAATGTGCAAGAGAATCTATCTTTGTCTCCTGCCTCCTCTGTTAATTGGCTTAATTTGTTGAAACCAAGAAAACTTCCCAAAGCTCTTTTCCACTTATAAAGTGTTTTGCTGTTGAGTATTCCATTGTGGTCATAACAGGAGGGGGAAGCTCAAATGAGCTGAGGGGGTTCACTTTATCTACACAGGTGCTGGGAGCGTGAAAGAAAATGGCAATGCGGCTATGCAACAAGTTCTCCAAAGACAAAAAGCAAGGGAACGGCTAGAGTTCTGCCACACGTTTCTGAAAGCGCAGAATAGGTTTAGCAAAAGGAAATGGACATTTTACTAAATTAAAGGCATCTTCTCCCCCAGCTTGAGAAACTAGGAGACTATGCAACGAAATGATCACCCAGAGAAACCATCGCGCTTATCAGCCTTCAGACGTCCTTCAAGGGCCAGCCAAACAGCTCAGAGGATTAAAGTGCCTGCAAGCAGGTGCAGAGGCCGAGGGGTTTGATCCCTGGGCCTGCAGTGCAGGCCCCACTGAGACTGCGATTGAGACTGGACATGGTGGTGCGCCCCTATAATCCCAGCTCTTGGGAGGCTGTAAACAGGCGGATCACTACGAGCCTGATCTAGTGGTGAGACCTTGAACACCCTGTAGACCCTTCCCTAAAATACAAAAAAAAAAAGAACTTCTTTCAGGGTGCATGACAGGCACGGCCCCCTTTTATTTTACCATCAGCTATTTTTAAAATTAGCTAACCAAGACACCTAGATAATTAAAAGTTGGTTGAACAAAGCCTCTGGTTTTACTATAAATCCAACTGTAACAAAACTCGTCACCTAGTACTTCTCTTTATTTCATAAAACTGTCCTCAAAAACATTCCCAGTGTTATTGTTATGAAGTTGACATTGGTACCTTAAATAAGTGGATTTTAATGGGGAAGTGGGGGTAAACAGAAACCAGTATTTTTTAGTATCTTCCATGTATGGCTGAAGCCATACATACTGAGGAAAGTATTCTCTCCACCAACCCAAACACTCACCCAGCTGATGCTGCATGAGGGTCTGCCACAGCATCAGGGCCCTAATGGTCCAGCTCACACTCACTTAGCTGTCGTCACACACATTTGGCCTCAGCTTAGTGAGAAGTACAGTGTTAATAATACCATGTTCCTGAACATTACACTAATTACTATCTGGAGATGGAAGCCTGTTTTAAATACATGGGCAGGCACTTTGCTTACAAGATTTATTTTCTCATTTGTGAAACATGGGTGAAGTCAGATTTTAAGAGTACCTCCAAGGCTGTTTCCAACTTAAAAATTACTACCATTTCAAGGTACAGACTGGAAAGTCTTACATAAACTAAGTCTGCTAAATGACAGACTCTCCTAAGAGCTTCCAAGCTAGTTTTTAAATCATAAGTTATAAGGCAGGAAAAAAAGTCTAAATTAACACTTGGTGATTATACGATCAGATACCAAATCCAGATGTCTACTTTTATTTTTCAGGACCACACCTGCGACAAAGCGAGAGATCTCAGACTTCACATAATTTAGTTAAAAACTCAAGAAACAACACTGAAAACATAAAAGCCCTAACTGCATTTAAACTTTCATATTTTTATTCCACATGGTTGATGTTGCTTTGCTCTTTTCAAATTTTTGAATGCCCTGGAACACTATTTATACTTTTGAATCATTTTTTCAGCACCAAAAGAAAGAAACCAAACTCAAAACCTCAGCCTGGATGTGAAGGCAGGGGAGCCTTAGAGTAAATTCTCTGACTCCTGCAGTGGAGCGGACCTGCAAGCCTGGGAAACGGGAGTAATTTCATAGTAAACAAGGCATAGTAACTGATTACCTCCATTAGGCCATTGCCAAGTCCAAAATAGAACACAAACAGAGGCTACTGGGGCACACGAGGCAAAAGCAGGGAGCAGGAGCTCGCTTCCGCTTCCGGGCTCTGTTCCATTTCCGACTTTTACACATTTCTGACACTGCTGATTGTCTATATGTCACCAAACTGAATGCTCCAGTCTCTCCAGAGGCATAGGAAGGGGGTGAGGGTGACAGCAAAGGCGGTGAAAACAAGGAATGAAATAGAGTGGGGCAAGGAACCAGCACTAAAAATAAGACAGTGCCTACAGATGAAGCTACTATGGATTACAAGAAGGGTTTTACCTCCCTCCCATCTCCCCTAAGCAGCAATGCAAAGATCAGAATGTAAAAGTCACCCCAGAATGTGTATCATTCCAATAAGAACACCCGTTTCTAGAGTACTTGAAAGTCTTCCAGTCTCTAAGCCATGCAGCTGATTAGGCCTCCAGGTCAGTTGGTGTCTGACTGTGCAACCACGGGACCAGGCTGGCTGATGGCTTCCAAGCCATCATTAGGTTTCAGTCTGCAAGAGGAAAGGGACCCCAGGAAAGGACCCCAAGAAATTCTGAGGCACATGGCAAATGACACACAGCAACATGGAGGAATTTTATAGTCAAGGCTATCGCATACAAAGTTCAGGCTCCAAGACGCTAAACACACAAAAGGCTCAAGGGCACTACCCTGTAAACAAGGAAAATAAAAAGAATTAAAGGTCAGCCAGGAGCTACCCAAAGCCTCTGGGTTACTAAGCAAGCTGGTCAACAGCCAACCACAAAGGAAGCTTCTACCAATGGGAAAGTTAGCCAGCCATAAGTAGGAAATGTGTGCAAGTTGTCAGGTAAGGGGGTACTTTCAAATTAGGATGACCACAGTCACAGATCAGTCAATACCTGGAATAACTATTTATAACAGCCCCGTTAACTTACATAAATGTCCCCAGATGGCAACTGTATTGTCATCCTACTCAAAAGTAATATATAATCATGGGAAAGCAATGCATTTTCAAAACAGAAGAAACAGACTTCTGCAGTACAGTGGCTCTGCACCTGGCGCTCAGGCATACATCTTCAGGTGTGCCCACTGAACCGTTCACCTGCCCGTCACTCAGCAGTGTTTTCTTGAGTCACAGAAACTCTCTCTCGATGTACAAGCACTGGGACAAACATAAAATGTTCAAGGCCAGGCCAGAGGGGAAGCCCAGAAGAGGGAAAGGTTTTTGTAAGATACAGAAAACTCCATTTAGAAATGGTCAAGTCCAGGCTGGTAAGTACAGCGAAACAGACAAGGTCCTGAGTTCGATCCCCAGTACCAAAAAAAAAGAAATGGTCAGGCCCACATAAAATTCTTAAATGAGCACAGGTGCACACGCGTGCGCACGTGCACGCACACACGCACACACACGCCCCTTCATCTCTCAGGCTTCAGCATATATATCAGCAAAATCACAAGAAAAAAAACCAGCAAGATTTATCACCTATGTTACTGTTTTTCTATATTTGTTTCTGCTGTTTTTACTCTTTAAAACAAAATTAAAAAAAAAAAATTAAAAAAAAAAAAAGATTTATCACCTAAAAATTGTAAAGTTGGAAACATGAAGGCTAATGCATAATAGCCCTTCGAGATTTGATAAATAAATTCCACTAATCATTAAAGACTGTAAGGTACATTTTAGGCAAGGGAGTTCATAAGGTATAAGTTATGAGTGTGAATATTCATCCCCAAAATACGAAGATAGAGAGATAGCTGACAGTATTTCTGAGAGACAATTTTAAGAGACCAATAATTAAAAAAAAAAAAAAAAACTTGGAAAAACAGAGTATTTTTATTCCAATAAGACTAGTGAAAATACTTTGTAGTCACTGGCCTCCAAGTCTACTCTGAAAACAAGTTAGAGAGGAGAATCAAAACATCTTTCAACTAATCAAACGCATAACTGCCAGGACACCTCACACAATGAGGCAAAGAAGGCTAAGCTGTAGCTCACGCTTTTAGGAGAAGTTACTTTCAAATAATTCTGCTTTATCATTTGCAATTTGTAAAAATGAAATCACCAAAGGTTTTGAGAAGTCATCAGCAGGGTGTCACTTTTCTAAAACCTTCATTGACCTTACAAAGCAATAACCTCACCAACATGGTCAAAGACAACCCATAACTGGCTCAGTAAGAAAAAAAAAGTGTGTCTCTTTCTAGTATCAGAGCGCTTTACAAAGCTACACCGCTCATTTTCTTTCCACTTCTGGTAGTAAAAATTAAACCTAAGTTACTAATATAGTCTCATGTGAAGCTGCCCTTCTACTTTTAGAAAAAAATATTCAGTTTCACTGAAAATATGACTGGCCGTAACTGGAACTAAAGGTCTCCGCGCAGTCCTTACAGGAAATCCACTTCTTAAGAAGCAAAACAGAACAGACAGGTGTACACAGTGGAGGTGATGAGCCCTTCAAAGGAAGCTGAAAATCAGGGACTCATTTTGACAAGCTGGGGACAAAATTCCAGTTTACTCCAGTGGAAGAGAGCTGACCCACCGCGTCAGGCCACAAAGCAGCAAAGAAATCTTAAATCATTTACATAAAGCTTTATTATTCCTCCTACACTAAATGTTTTTGAAGAATACTAAAACAGCTCTCCAAAAATGCACAAAAAAAAAACGCACCGAGAACGTTATGAGCAGATTTATTCATGTCAAGTCAATAAAAAAATATCTTCTAGGTTGGAACAGTACTAACAATCCCATTTGCCATTAAGTAGCCCAAAACTGCAGCAAAAATAAGCAAGACATCAGTTCTTATCAAATTTGAAAGTCTTAAATTTCACTCAGCTCATTTCAAATCTATAATGTAGTTATATAAGAACATCGAACTATGGGAAACATTTGTTAAACATTGCATAGAGATAAATCTTGGCCTTCTATTAATGAAGTTGCCACAACTTCTGCAATAACAACACACACTGTACTTTCAGATGACTGGGCAAATAACGTTTGGGAAAGGTTTACCTTTTCTTGCTCTACAATATTACAAAATTTTTTTTTTTTACATCTACGTTATAGGGTAGTTTCTTGAGAAAAACAATGCAAAAAGCGGCGCCTCCGCAGAGGCAGAGATGCAGCGCCCGAAACGTTCCTCGGCGGGCGCGAGGAGCTCACTCTGCAGCCGGCTGCCTCCATTCTTCCTGCTCTCCGAAGGACTTCGAGGTCCGCGCTCCGGGGCTCCCCGCGCACCCCCGCCCGACACCCACCCCCAGGAATCCGTGCCCACTCCCGCACAGCTCCCCGCCGGGGCGTCCTAAGGATTCGACCGCCCGCGCGGCGCAGGGGCCAGGCCATCGCCGCCCGCGTCCCCGGCTCCTTCCGGGCGCAGAGTTGCGGATGCAGCCACTGAAGAGTTTGGCAGCCGCGCGCCGGGCCGCTACTTCGGGTCGCGGCGCCGCCTCCTCTTTCTCCGCTCCCCGGCCGCCCCACATCCACCCGCGACAGGTGGGGCAGGGGCGGCGACGCTCCGCGACATCTGCCGCTTTCGCTTCGCTGCAGACCGGTAGCCGGCCGATCCGAGTCGCCTCGAGCCCGAACCCCCGGCCGCAGAGCCGGCCCCGGCCACGGCCGCGCAGGAGCGATAAGGCCGCGGAGCCCGGGCGGCGGGCGCTATCTGGCCCGGGCACTCGCGCCCGGCTCCTGGGCGGGCCTGCGGCCCAGGGCGCAGCAGGCCCGGGAGGAGCTGCCCCTCCCCGGCCCCAGGTGGAGCCCGCACCCCTCACCCTGACTTCGCGCGGCGGCCCGAGCCCCAGCACCTTCCCGCCCGCCGAGCGCACGCCGCGCGCGCCCAGGGCGCACGCCCCCGCGCCGCGCTCACCCGCGCCGCACACTCCCGGCGGCCGCGGCCCCACCCCTGCGCCCGGGCGCCGCGGGCTCCCCGCACCCTGCGCGGCCACACCCAGGAGCGCGGTCCGCAGAGCCCGCTCGGGCGGGACCGGCCGCCGACGCCGGGGACCCCGAGGCCGCACCGCCGCGCATCCTGGGGGCCGGCCCGGCCGGGGATCCCCGGCACCGCGCAGACACCGCGTGCCCGGCCCGGACACGAGGCGGGGAGGGAAGGGCGGCGCCGCGCTGGGGCTCGGCAGCCGGGAGCTGGGACCTGGGCGCCTCCTCCACCCCACCCATCACGGCCCCCCGTTCTGCGGCACAAAAGGCGCCCCCAGAGCCGGGGTCCCCGCGCAACCTACCAGTGGCTCAGCGCTCCACAGCCTCCTCCCGGCCCGGGGCGCGGACCCCAGACAAGGGCGGAGAGGCGCGGGGCTGCGGCGCCGAGATGCGGGCAGAGGCCGCCGACCGAGCCCGCGGGTACCGCTCCTCTCCCACCGCGCGCGGCGCCAGCTACCGCCCGGCGTAGTCCCGCCTCCTCCGCCTCCTCCGCCTCCGCCCCGCCGTCCGCCTTCCCGCCGCCTCCCTCGCTGCAGAGGCGCAGCCCGTCAGCGCAGAGCCCGCCTCCCGCGCCCGGCTCCCGCCCGGGGAGGAAGGGCGGGCGGGGCAGAGGGCTGGGAAGCCGAGAAGTTGGCAGGGCCGAGGGCTGCAGAGGACGGCGGGGAGAAGGACAAACGCCGCCAGCCCAGACCCTGGGCTGCCACTGCAGAGCTCCATCCTGCAGGCCCGGGAGGCGCCGGCTCCCAGCGGAGTGGGGCGCGCCGGGGCGGATTTGCTAGCCTGTGCCTGGAGGCACGGAGCAGGCACGGAGGCTGCCCAAGAATTTCAAACTGTAGCGTCAGTCTTACTAAATATGCAGTGAAGGTGTGCGGGAGGTGAAGTTCAAATTCATATCTTGATTGGGTTAGCTACTTTTGAATCTGCAGGCCTGAGCTTTTCCATTCTTGCAAGACATTATTTTCTTTGATCTTTTGCAGTCCTGTAAGAAATTGTTTCTTTCTTCAAGATCCTCCCCCCCTCAGTTTATATACCTCACTGCCAACCTGATTGAGCTCTTGGATAAGCTCTTTACTGACACTGATTCAGATTTTACTATGTGCAGGGCCCTTTTGTATGCACCTCCAAATTTATCTCGCAACAATTTGATCCATGTTTAAATGCAGAAAATGTAAGTAACTTCCTCAAGGTCACATGCTTAGTAATTAATTGGCAGAGATTGGTGTAAATACACAGAGAACTCTAGAGTCTATGAATGTAAATTTGGCAATCTCAAACAGCTTCTTGTTTTGTTTTGATTTTTTAATGCTTTATCTAAACATAAAAAGCATAAAAGTGTTGTGTATCAACACAAATTTAAACAGTTCTTGATCCAAATTTGGTATGTCCTTGATAATACAAAGGTCAATAAATATAAACCCCCCTTCTTCACCAGGCGATTGCTGGCAGTTGTCTGCTAAAGAACACTTTATTCCACTGCTTTTGCACCTGTGAGTGTGTATGGGGAGAGTAGAGAGAAAAGAAAGTTTTTAAAAATATTTTCCAAACAATTTTGAAGGTTAGCTACATTTTATTCCAATGTAGGTATACCTGTAACTTATCAGATAAGGAACCTAGGACAAGATATCTTGAATAAATAACTGAATGGACTTTTTCCTTCTTTTGGTCTCTTTTTTTTTTTTTTAATCCGAACTTTGGAACAGCAGATGGTTCCTACGAGTTTGGGTCTGTCTGACACAGTTGTGTATTTTTTGGAATCATTCTCATGGGACCACCTGGAAACCATTGTATATTTTATTTTCAGAAACTAAATATCATTTTGTCCTTCTGAAAGATTGCAACCTTTTAGAAGAATGCCTTGTACTTGCCCTTTGTTCTGAGAGTTTGGCAGTGGTCTACAGCCAAGAGCAATAAAGTTCTGACTGGTCACTCAGTTCATTGGGCTCAAGGCTGTCCTCTTGAGAAAGTGTTGCTTCCAAACGGCCTCTCCTTCCCCGAGGTGCTGTGTGCTTCCACCTCCCAGCTGTTCACCCAATCAAAACATGAGTCCATTGTTGAGCCTCCCAAAGAAGACCCAATAAACCACTTCTCCAAGCCATAATGGCTGCTGATAGCTTTATGTGTGGTCCAGTCAGGGAGCATCTACGCCACCTAAAGGCCCCGGCTGGGTACTGTCTCAGTCATACTGGGTTGGGCTGCAAGCGGTGTGGGTCCAGGAGGTTTGAGAGGTGGAAATAATGTAAAAGTCTTTCCCACAGTGTTTTTGTGTTCTGTGACAATCTATTTTCACTCTACAAAAAAATGACACACTTAAAAAGAATTAGTCACAAAGGTAGGATTGAACTTGTGAGCTGAAGGGCCTTCTGAACCCAGGAATTCTGATGTTCCATATCAAACGCATCTCTTGTGGTGCTATCTTTGTCTCAATAATATCCTTTCCAAAAAAAATCACTTTAAAATGTTAGTGGTCTAGGAAGGATTACATATTGATGTACATATTGTCACCTACATATTGACATAAATATTGTTCTTGTGAGAACAAGATAGGTGAACTTGATCACCTGATATTGTCAAACAAGCTAGCAAGGGAGGTGTGTAAGAAACACTTTGTCGCCTCTTCTAGAAGCTAACTTATTTCTAGGTCTAACCAGGAAAATAGAAACTGCTTAAAACATACACAGACGATCACTGAATGCAGAGAACTGGTAACAGAAGTGCGTTTTTTTTTGTTTTGTTTGATTGTTTGTCTGTTTGTTTTAGCTAAATAGGACATAGTGAGGTAATCCAGAAAGCAGCACCTCAGTTCCCACCTGGGAAATAAGTGCAGTGGGAAGGCAGGTTGCAGGCTGCCAGAGCCGGGAACCAGGACGCAGGGATAGCCTGTGGAGCTGTGGCCACAAGGTAGACTCAGCCACTGCCAGAGCATCTGGGGAAAACAGGGAGAGCCACAGGTTCTCCTCCCCTCCTCCCCACTAGCCCTCTGCCAGTGTTTGCCGTTGCCTGCTTGGAGAGCCAGGGAAGGAAGGTGCAAAGGTCAGCGAGTCCTGGAGACAGAGAGAGGGGCCCTCAGCTGTGGCTGCTGAGAGCCAGCAGATCACTGCATTTCACTTTCTAGGTATCTTTCCTAAGGTTTGGTCTCACTCATTCTCTGAGTTGGGTCAGAGTTCCAAGAGCCTATGCTATATTCCCGTCCATGAAGGACTGTGGTGACGGGGCAAAGTCAAGTCCTGGGGTATTTATTTATTTATTTATTTATCTATCTGATGCAGGGTCTCACTATGCAGCTCAGACTTGTAATGACCCTTCTGTATCAGCCTCCACCACACCCAGTTTCCTTGGCTGGCACATGCAGTACCGGGGATCAAATCCTGGTCCTTGTGTTTGTCAGCCAGGGGCTTAGACAACTGAGCAGTCTCTCCACCAGTCCTGGGTTTCTAGTCATCTGTCCATCAGAGATTTCCTCTGTGCTTTCCCCGAGCTCACCACATATCTGTTAGTGAGATGGCCCTGCCATACTGATTTGGACTTTGCTTTTAGTTCTTATCTGTTCCAACTCTGCTATTCAAGTCTGGAGAAAACCCAGTGTCTGGGAACATCCTGCTAAGACTCACCCATCCTCTGCCATTCATATTTACAGTGTCCATGCACATGACTGGATCCTCTGCCATTCATATTTACAGTGTCCATGCACATGACTGGCTCTTTTTTCCTGATCACAGAAGTAGCTCTTCTTAGGGCTAGGCTTCTTCTGTCTTCTATTTTTCCAGCAGGCATCTTCTTTGGGCAGCTCTCTACCTCCTTTCTGAGGTGTAGGGTTTTGGCAATAAAGAAAGAACGCCTTTATGCCCTGACACATATTTCTCTTGAGGCAACAAAAGAGAAAGTGCGAAAAAATATAAATTAATGTCTCCAAATATTATCCAGGTATAGAGGGAAGGGACAGTGGGTATGATAAACCAGAATGAGGAGGAGGAGGCGGAAAATAGAGAGAGCTCACCTTGTCAGGTGGTGGATTTTGTGGCTGCACTACATCCACTCGGAGGTGTTAAGCAGGATGTTGGAAACACCAAGTGGAGGGCTCAGGAAGGAGGCCCAGGTGGCGCTTCAGCTGCCACTAGACCTCATATAATTCCACACTCACATCATACTCATCCACCACTCTGCCTGCCTGTAACCATCCCCTAATCATACAGTGCTCTTCACTCCTGACTCACAACCCAACTCATGCCTGCCCATTCCTCAATCTCAGTAGGTGTCACCCCTCCTGGGCAGAGTGTCCTGGTTTCTGCCAATGTTTGTGCTTCCCATGCCCCAACACTTCTCATGAGGTGTTAAAGTAAGCTGTCTCCCCCTAGACTTCATGTTCTGTGAGGGCATGGAGCATGTCTAACTTCTAGAGTATGCGTCATGCTAGAGGCATGACCTCTCTGGTGTGTCTTTGCCTCTTGCTCTGTGCTTCCCCAGGGAAGAGAGGATGTCAGTGCATGGAAACATCA
>PVKN010033416.1:0-12043 GCA_004027915.1 Capromys pilorides
CAGGGCTGCGCCAGGCTGTGCCCGGCGGGTGGGCGGGGAAAGCTACTGCCCGGCTGGCGCCGCAGAGGCGCTACACACATACACACCCGAGCGCTGCTCCAGCTGTGCCTTCGCCGCCTGCACCCCGTGTCCCCATCCCGAGAGCTCATCTTCCCCTCCCGGGTGCCTTCTGCCCCTAGATGCTGCTGCGAGGACGCACTCATCCACAATGACCGACGTGGAGCCCATGGTCGGCAGTTTCACCTCTTCCTCAAGGACAGGCCGCCGCAACGCCCTGCCCGACATCCGGAGCTCTGCTGCCCCCGGCGGGGCCTTTGAGCTGCCCCTGCAGCTGAAGAGCCTCTCTGTGAAGGAAGGTAAGGCCCCCCTCGTCCTGGAACGATGGCCTCTCCCTTTTTGGTGTGCAGCAGCCTCCTTTAACCAGCGCGGAGTCCTTTGTGCATGTGTGCTGTTCACTCAAGATCCCAAGTTCTCCTTGAGACTGAGTAGGTGCTGGTCTTCTGCGCGGGGACAGTTTTATCGTTTGTCTCTCAGTGTGCACGTGGGAGCTGTGGCTTATTTCTTACTGAATGCAGCTCAGGGCCAGCAGGATGCAAGCTGAACACAAACCAGCCTTTCCCCACCACGCTTGCAAGACAGATCGAGAGGCACTGGCCTTCATCAGGGTATTCGCAAGCCCTCCCACTCCTGGTACCAAGGCAGAGGGGTGACATTTTAGAGTGAATCTTTGGGCAAAAGGTGATCATCTTTTAGCTAGTGGAAAAAATTGAATTTGGAAAAAGACAGCTCTCGAGCCAAAGAAGAAAACTCTGAGAGTTTCTCTGCTTGCTTATACACAGGTCCTGCTGCTGCCTGAGTTTAGTCTGAAACTAAGGGTGAGGATGCTTTTGGGGTGGTGGGACTAGCATGACTTCACTTAAAGCCATGCATAGAAACTCAAGATTTCAGTTCTAAGGTAGTAAAGAATGCCTGTACGTGGTCCCCGCTTTAGAGACTAGGGTTAACTTGTGTGCACCTGTGAGTGTGGTGTGTGGTGTGTGGTGTAATGTGTGACTGCTATTCCCAGGGACAATGAGGGAAAGTGAGCCAGCAGCTGCTGCTTGTGGGCCCTGTTCATGGGAGGACGGGAGACGGGTTTCGGCTCTGGACCTCGGCCCTCTGTTCCTGCTTGCGAAGGTGCAGACATCGCAGGTTTTGATTTCTGTGAACTGATTTCTATGCCCAAGAATGCATAAAAGGACACAGGTTTGCCCACATGCATGGCAGGGGTAATGCGTATTAGCAGATAAGCAGTTTTAATGCCATCTTGCTCATTCGTGAAGCCTAAATATTAAGAATTTATTTATTTATTTAGTCTTTTTGAGACAGGGTATGGCTATGCAGTTCAGGCTGGCCCTGAACTCACTGCGTAGCCCAGGCTGGCCTAGAACTCATAGCAATTCTCATGCCTCAGCCTCTTCAGTCCTGGAATTGCAGGCTTGCCCCACCATTCCCAACAATTAAGAATTTTAAAACAGATAGTTTCCAGTGGTTAATGAAAACTGAAAGCTGGAGATATCTCTGATGTTAGTCGTTTAAAAGTTCAAATTCTAAGAAACATCTACAGGTTTCTTTGAGGCCTGTTCTATTTTGTTTTTATTTTTATTGTTTTGCTATTTTTTAAAATCATTATGCTGAGGTATAGAAGAAACCTCAGACCTCAGATGGCTTTCACCTTGTATGAACTTAACCTACAATTTCATGATCTCTCTTAATCTCCTCCTTCCACTTTGATAACCCTAATCAGAGACCCCGCATGTCTTCAGGTGACAGAGTCCTGTGCCAGGAAGTCAGAAAACCCACAGAGCGATTGTTCTTCCTTCCACTGTTACTGTTGGACCCATTGTGTTAGTTACTTTTCTCTCAATGCTGGGACAAAATACCCAACACCTGGAATTACAGAAGGAAAGGTTTAGTTGGCCCACAGTCAGTGGAGGTTTCAGGCCTATTCAGCTGGCTCCCAGGCAGAACAGCACACGGCAGAGGGCAGCTGCTCATCGTGGTGGAAAACAGTGAAGAGCAAAGGGAGGAGCAGCAGCTGCGGCAGGCAGCACGCCCCTCCCTCTTCCTCACCTTGTGTTCAGGGTATCTGCCCCAGAGTGGGCCTAGTACCCACACCCATGACCCCTGCGTTGGATCATGAAGGCATCACAAGCTCATGAAGCTTTGTGGGGACACCTGGACCCAAACCGTCACACCCGCTATTCAGTTCTGTGCATGCTGCATGCCAGGCATTCAAATAAGTATGTAAAGTAACAGTGGCACGCAGTATCACAAAACTAAAACACAGTGCTGGGATTAAAGTGCCTGCTTGAGGGCTGGGGAGACAGCTCCATGGCTCAAGTGCCTGCCTGGCAAGTGCAAGGTCGTGAGTTTGAACCCCGGTCCCACCAAAAAAATAAATAAATAAATAAATAAATAAAAAATAATAAATAAATAAATAAATAAATAAATAAGAAAGATAAAGTGCCTGCTGAGGCAGAGCGCAGTGGCGGGGGTTTGATCCCCAGGGTGCTGTGCTGAGCCCGTCCCCTGGGCTTGCTGAGATAGTGACTGAGACTGGGCATGGTGATGCACGCATGTAATCCCTGCATTTGGGAGGCTGCAAACAGGAGGATTACTGCAAGTCTGATCTACCAACCTATGTAGTGAGATCCTGTAGACCCTGTATCCCTTGTACTAAATGCAAAAATCAATCAATCAATCAACAAACACACACGGTGCTGTGGGAGGATTTGGAGGTGTGACTCTCACTGGATCTTTCTGGGCCAAAGGAACTGCTCAGATTTCCTGGTGCCGTCTGCGCAGGAGCTCAGTTAGGGCACCTGGCACGCCAGCCGTGCAGCCTGTACAACTCCACGCAACGCCCAGCAGCCCTGTGGCTCAGCCCGGGCAGGAAGTGAGGACTAGTTGGAGAGGGACAAGGACCCTGGGAAGGGGTAAGAGGGCCCACGCCCCGACCCCAGGCATCCGGGGCACCGCTCCCTGCTCCTCAGGCCCCTTTGAGGGAGTCAGAGCTCACATCTTCTCTGAAGCACCTCCTTCCACAGAGGCCTGGTTCTGCTTTCCAAATCTGTCCCTAGTGACTTCTTGGCCATCCTTGTTTTCTATGCTTGCAAGTGCTTTTCATTTCTTACCTTTCCAAAACCTTGTTTTGGGGCCAGGGAGATAACTCAGTGGAATAAGCATTTGTCTGGCAAGCACAGGGTTCTGAGTTCAATCCCCAGTATTGCAATAAAATAAAATAAAATAAATAAAATAAATCTTGTTTTCCATATCCTCTACCTAAAGGTGCCTGAGAGCAAGGGCGTGTGTTCTTGGATGCTTAATTCACAGTTTGTGCTAGTAGCTATGTACACAAGGCTGGCACAGAGCATGCCAGCGTTATCTCCAAAGGTGTCCCTCTGGGGTGCAACTGCACCTCTACAGTTGCATTTATAAATGGGAGGAGCACCCCCCCCCCCCTATATATTTCAGGTGCTGATGCCACTGAGCTATCTCCTGGCCCCTATATAACTGCCTTTTTTTTTTTTTTGCGGGACCAGGGTTCAAACTCATGACCTTGCACTTACCAGGCAGGCACTTGTGCCACAGGGCTATCTCCCCAGCCCCGCCCCCATACTTTTCAAAAGACTGAAAGAGACAGATGAGAGATGCGCACTTGGAAAAGGGTCTTTGCTGGGTTGAAAATAGTAATGGGGACCTGAAGGAAGGCCAGATGGAGTGGAGGGGGTGAGCGGGGACAGCTCCCTGCGGGGGCACGCGGGCAGGGTCGGGGCCAGAGGGCGGCAGACCTGGGTGGTGCCAGGCGCATGAACGCTGTTGCGCGCACCCCGGGCTGTGACTGAGTTCTTCCTGGCCCCAGCGCTGTCCTGACGCTTCCTAAGAGCAAGGCCGTGCGTTTTCATTTCGTGGGCACCAGCAGTCTGTGCAGCCGGTGCCAAGCAGCCTGCCTTGGCACGGAGCGGGAGGACAGGGACAAGCCCAGGTCCAGATGCCCCCAGAGGCGCGAGGCGGGCACACCTGTCCGACGGCCTTGCGTCGGTAGTGGGATGCGAGATCATCTCTGTCCCGAAAAGGTGCAGGTGAAGGACCAGCCAGACACAGGGCGACTGCCCAGAGGGACAGCAGAGGCCGCAGCTGGCCCGCTGTAGCTGTCACCTGCTAGCTGCGACCCCGCTGAAGGTGGCGTCCGTGTGGTGTCTGCTCACGCCTGCGTGGAGTGCTGTGCACCGAGTGCAGAGGAGAGGCGATGAGGAAAGACAGAGCCCGCGCCGGCGCGCGTGTGCTCGCCCGAACCGAGAGCAGAGGGTGGCCACCCAGTGGGAGACGGCTGGGGTGGGTACAGAAACATGGGCAGGTGAGTGGCATTGTGGCTGCTGTTTGTTTTCCAGATGCGCAGCAGAAGGACGAAGAAGCAGCGCAAGACCAGTTGGAAAATCCCAAAGAAGGAAAAAATGAAGGCCCCTGATTTATCAAGGCGTGCGCTGATGCGCAGTGAAAGACTCCGTTCTGTGCGCTGCCTGAGACGCTTGACGCGTCGGTAACCGTGGTAACAGGCCGGATCACAGAACCCGGAGGTGGCCTCTTCTCCCCGATGCTAAGTGTGATGTCTGATGTAGCCTGCTACAAGGAAATTACGTCCAACCCGCACCCCAGAAACAACAATGTGCGAGCTCTTAAATGCATAGCATTGTCCGTAAGCCCCCCCAAATCTGCCGTTCTCTTTTGGATTTATTTAGCCAGCAGTGTATTTAACTCTACTTTTAAATGATGATGGGAAAATGTTTCTTGGCAAATATATATCCACTCAAAACACTGTAGAATTTGTAGGAAATATATTTTTGATGAAAAGAATAGGATAGTCAAAATTACATAGATATAATGTGTATTTATTTTTAATCAATATTACATCAGATGTTTTTGAAACTGTAAAAAGTGTTTGAAGATACTGTAAATGTTTACATCTGTAGGATGTTTTTGTCTGAAATAGTTGCTTCTAATCTGTGTGTTCTGTGATTTTTTTCATGTAGAACCTTGGAATGTAACGTTTATGACAAATTCTTTTATGGAACATGCTTATTAAATGAATTTCACTATCTTCCTTAACTACTTTGGTGTGTGTGTTTATATCTTATTTGAATGTGAATTATATTAAACAGTTTTCTAATTGTTTTACACTGTCTTTTCTCATTCTTTGTGTATGTATCAATTGTTTCTAAAGTACTTTCATCAGGAATACAGACTTTATTTTTATATCTTTTCTAGAGTAGCTAATAGAACAGTGAACCCTTAATATTTGTGGCCAGCGAGATAGCTCAGTGGTCTAAAGCACCTACTTAGGCAAGCTTAGGCAACCACAGGGACCGCGGCTCAATCCCTGGCACCACATGCTGCACCGGCCCCACCCCCATGGCAGGCTGAGGTGGCCATACCATACATACACACACATACATACATACATGCATGCATGCATGCATGCATGCACAAATTTTAAAAAAAGAATTTGGTCAATAATGTAGAACCAAAAAAAAAAATAATAATAATATAGAACCAAGGAGACAGATATTCTTTTGCTAATGTTTAAGAATATATTTTAAAAGGAGCAAAACAAAGTCAAAGCTTTTGCAAATTTTGATTTATTAGAAATTTCAGGAAAATACTAGAATTCGGAATTTTAAAAAATGTGAATAATTACTTTCCCTTTCAGGCACACGAGCATGCCACTCTTGAAATTTGATTGCTGGCTGAGGCCACATCTCTATATGTTAAACAAATAAACTTTTTCATTAAAGACATTGTTTGCTGATAGAAATCTTCAGTTTTTTTTCTCCTGAAGTGTGCCAGGTAAAAAAATGGTGACATATTTTAGAGGATGACGTTAACAGCCTGCAATTTAAATCACCTCAGCTCCTTAGTTTACTGGCAAAACTCCTCTTCTATCTTGTATGTCCCAGAGAGACAGATTACGAAGAACTTGATTGTTTTGAGTTCTCAAACACAGACTGTATGGGGCCATCTGAAGTATTCTGGGGTAACATTAACCTAATGTTCCACAAAATGTATTCCAGCCTCTGAAGTTCTGTTTCTACAGGCTGTGTGCAGAGGTGAGGTGGGGCAGTCCGGGGGAGGAGGAGACCTCTGCTTTTCACTGTGGCAGGGGTGCTTCTACCCCAGTGGGATGTTTGGGACAGTGCTGCTGAGCCAGGGGTGGGGCAAGCGTGACACAGCAGCTCCTGGCCTGAGCCGGTGCAGTGTCCACCTGCGCACCAGTGGCCCTGAGTGTAGAAAGCCCCATGATGGACCTCGAGCGCACGGCCTGGGGCTCAGATGCCTGGGTTCCCTCTGGCTCAGCAGCTGTGCGCTCTTGGACGGTTTACACACCGTGTCTCCAGCGCCTCAGCGCCTCCTCTGTGGAGTGGTATTAGCAGCAGAAGAGCCCTTACAAGGTGTGTGAAGATGGTGAATGAGTGTATGGCTGAAGCCCTTGCGTTGTGTCTGGGAGCGAAGAATTAGTAAGTACTGACTGTCACTACCTGGAAGGTCGTGGTCCACCCCAGGTGCTTTGGGGTTACTTGCCCCTTACTGGCTTTGTTCTGGCCTCCCCCCGGGGTTTCACAGTCCCCCCATCCCTGGCCTGGGAGAAGGTGCTGTGTGAGAGTGAACGGTCCATGGTAATGACCACAGCAACAGCAATTCAGCATGCAAAGGAGCACTGACCCGTGCTGAGTGACCGATAGTCTTCTCGCTATTGCTTCATTAAAGCAGTGAGACAATTTTTAATCAGTAACTTTTCCCATGGAAAAGACCACAGTCCTGCTGCTCTTGGTTTGTCACATCGTACTTTGATTTTCTCTCCCACAGAAGACGGAAATGAAGCAGTGTCCCCACTCATTGTGACTAGCTGTGGCAAGTGGGCTCTGACTGCCCTCACCCTGAGTCACGCATTCATCACAGTGTGCACCAGGTCCTGCCATATCTATTTATAGGAACTTTGTATTCTACAGGAAGATTTGCCAAAAAAAGGACCCTCTGACCCAACCCCAGGGGCCCAGGTAGCGGAGAGTGAGTGATCGCAGCAGTTTCAAGACAAAAAGGGTTCCTCTAGCAACTTTTATATCACTAAGCCAAGCCCTTTGGGGAACCGCTGGGCCCTTCCTTACAGCAGGTGGATGCCTTCAGCAAAGCCACCTTGCAGGGGCTCCTGAAATAAGTCCCCTTGCCCGGTTTGCCATCGCCTTGGCACAGCCTGCCTGGTTTAGTCACCTTAGAAAGTCTTCATCAATGCTGCCAGGGAGCTGGGCTCACAGATGACCAAAGCTGCGAAGCAGCTGTCTGGAAGCTTAGTTCTGTGCAGAGGAAGAGGTTGCGGGGACTGGGTGGGAGCCCTGATCGACTCTGTGGCCATAATGGGTGGGGTGGGGTGGGGTCCTGCTGCTAAAAGACACGAGGCACTGGGGCAGTTTTGCTGGTAGGAAGAGGAGGAGGAGGTGGAGAGAAAAGAGGGGAGGGGAGGGGGGATGGACAGGCTGCTCCACCAGCTCTCATCCATGCAGCCTCCCACCCCCGAAGCTCTGCCTTTTGCCCTCATGAGGCAGGTTCTCTGTGCTCCATTCTCCTCAGTGCGAAACAGGGAAGCATTCAGCATACAGGGGAATGCCGGTAACTGCAAAGGTCAGTGCTTGACGCAAAGTGTAACTATCAGGAGTGGCATCTACTAGAGTGTGGAGGGAGACCACCCTGGGCTCGCTCGCTCCCTCCCTCCCTCCCTCCGTCCCTCCCTTCAATTCAGAGAACATTGAAGGTGGTGAACACAATCATTTAACTTGCTATTAGCTTCCCCAAAGAATGGGAAGCTAGAAAGCCACCCACAGTTCTGGGTGAGAGGGAGAGCCCAGCTGAGGTCAAGGAGAAAGTCTAGCAGAAAGGACAGGAGTGTCCCACCCCACTCCATGCCTCTCTGGGTGGTCAGGAGAGAGGCTCATTGCTACTAGGAAGTGCTGGGGTGGCCTCCTCTGACTTACAGGCCTGAGGTGCTTGCTTAAGAGGAGCAAAGGTACCTGGCTCACGGCCTCAGAGTTTCAGCCCATGGTCCTGTGACCACTGTAGTTTTAGGCCCGTGGCAAGGTGGGACATCATGGTGGGCAGCACGTGATGGGTAGAGCCCCTCACCTCAGGGCAGAGAGGAAGAGGAAGTTTCTCAGTGTCCCCTTCAAGGAAACTGCCCAAGGACTTTGTGCTTCTATGCCTATGCCCCATGTCTTGAGTTTTTTTTTTGTTTGTTTTTTTGTGGGACTGGAGATTGAACTCAGGTCCTTGGGTTTGCCAGGCAAGCGCTTATTCTACTGAGCTAGCTCTCCAGCCCCAGTCCTGAGGTTTCATAATTGCCCAGCAGTGCAGTGGGCCTTGAACCCATGGCCCTCTGGGGATACTCAGGATGGGCCGGTTCTGAGCACTTAGTTTGCACTGCTCAGCAGGACTGACGGCTCCTGCAGGGCTGGGGTGAGGAGCTGCTCTCCAAGAGCAGGACCTGCAAAGGGGGAGTCTCATCTCACCGCAGGACCTATGGCTCAGCTTTGGCAGCTCTGTAAAAGCCCGGCGAGGTACCTCAGCCACTAGACATTCGAGCATGTCTGTTCTGTAATAAAGTTTCATCTATGTGGGATTTCCAATAGTGGAAAGGATTTGCTTTTGAAAAAAAAGTATTTATTTGCTTGGTACTGGGATTATAGGTGTCTACCACAATGCCTGATTTCAGGGCCAACACAGCACGCCCAGGGTTCTGAGGCTGGCACAACATGTGTTACCAGGGATTGAACCCGGGTCCTCGCACTTGCCAGGCATGCACTTAGACTGCCGAGCTATCTCTCCAGCCCAAGACTTGCTGCTTAAATCTTTCCCTTCTTTGATATCTTAAAATGGTGGAGGACAACAGAAGGAAAACTGCACGGCTGTCAGCTGGTACATATGAGCTCAGTGTCAGGAGCAAACTCACACTTGACCTAAACAAGCTGTGCGGTGCAGCCTCAGTGCTGGTTTCTAGCTGGGTCTGGTAGCAATGAGAACCAAACAACCAAATTGTGGTGAGTTACCAGGCAAGCGACGACCGAGGATTCTAACTGGCGTGTTGAGCACTAAACAACCAGGAGCACTAGGACAGAATTTTTACATCAATATTTTATGTGCTTAGCGAGCTCTGACTTACCGTTGGGTGCATTAGTTTGCTTTTAGGAACGTAGTCTTAACACTCACGTGTGAGAATTCTCCAAACTGACACTAGGTGGTGTGCTCCCCACATCTCTTCCCGCAAAAATCAGATGCAATGGGACGGAAGATTTCAGCTTGTGTTGTATCAATTCTGCTACCTGTGCTGTTGGTCAAGATTACTGCAATAATAGTAATAAAAATGATAATGATAATGATAATGGTAATGATAATAATAATAATAATAATAATAATAATAATAATAAAGAAAGTCATAATAATCGCTAAAGCTTTAGTATTCCAAAGCATTTTTTCACCAGAGACAATTTAGGAAAAGATACGATAACAAGTGTTCTAGTCCCTGGCTATTGATTTGTTGTAGGGTACCACTGTCCCAGTACCAGAAGGGGGCGCTGCAGCACATTCCTAAAGAAAAACTCCTCGGGAACAGAAAGACCACGACTTTATCTTTGCAACAAAGAGGTTCCTCTGTATAACAGAGTCAGCTGCACTTTTTTCAAAGATAGCTTTGCACAAATGCTTTATTCATTAAAATAAAATTATAAATAATTCCAAATTTGCTAAAATCTTAAGAATCAAAGTAGCTCTTTGCTCTTTGCAGTTGAAAGCACTGGTTTCAGTAACTCCCTGGCAGCTGGACCGCAGGCGCAGGGACTGTGAATGCGAGCCTTCATTTTCTGTTTCATTCAGAGCGTCTCCCCGCGCTTTGCAGCTCTCCCTCCACTTGGTGGGGGACAGACTGGGCTCATGAAAGCGGAATGAGCTGCATTAGCAGATTCCGGGTCTCCAGGGCAGAGGGGGCAAGGGAGTGCGGTTCCCACCAGCCCCGAGGTGGGTAGTGTGGGAAGGTCGAGGGTGCATGGGGTCCCCGCTCGGGGACTCTGGAGCGAGCATGGCCTGCCTGGCCTGTGGTGTCTAGGTCCCTTCGGTGGACACGGCAGTCCCTGTCCAGGGCCAGGCCACGCACAGGCAGCTCACGAGGGCAGGGGACCCAGCCGCGGCTCGCACGCATGCGCACGCACAGCTGCCCCTGGGCTCTGGGTGCCTGAGCTCCATCCCCACCGGATCCTGCCCGTGGACACCCGGCCAGAACAGCCCCCGTCCAGATCGCCGCGGGAAGCAGCCAAGCTCCTGGACCCTGCTCCGCTCACCCGGCTCCAGCACCCAGGAGGCAACCGACGCCTCCATGAAGCCCCGCGGGCCTGTTCCTGCCCTGAGCACGTCATCCATGCTCACCCTTTCACTCTGCAACAAAGAGTTTCTTTTGTATAACGATAACCCTGCCATGGGCTTTTGTCACTATGTCCACTTTACAGACAGGGAAACTGAGGTGCTGGATGGTAAGATGGTTAATGTGGTGACGGAGGTGGAGTGCTAGAAGACGAGACGGCTTCTGGTGAGAACGAAGTCTTCTGGCAGCCACCTGGGTGCTCCTCACCCCGGGTCACAGCAGCCTCGCTGCTGCGCTGTTTCCCAGGAGACTGGTGTCCGCGCTGGAGTGAGCCCCAGCCTTGGCGCCTGTTGTCATGGCTACGGCCCACCATGTCATATCTGCAGGGACCAAGACTTCCTCGGACCCCTCCTCTCCGAGGCCCCATTGGCCTGCTCCTCCTGCTGCAGAGTCCTGGGCTCCTAGCAGAGGCAGCCTCCTTCCTGCCCACCGGGCTGCCTCAGGCGCCTGCTCCCCCAGCGTCCCTGGGCCCAGGGCCGAGGTGGCCTTGCATGTCCTGGGCAGGGTTTGTCCCCTACTGGAACCTAACAAGGCAACACCCACCCTTGGGATGGAGACACCTGGCATCTGGAGCCACGAGGCCTCGCGGGTGACTGTGTGGACTCAGGGACGGGCAGTTGCCAGCGGAGGCGTGGGCAGGGTCACCTGCCAGTCGCTGGGCCTGGTAGCGAAAGCCCAGGCACTGGCTGCAGGATTCCGTCTCCCAGAGGGGCAGAAAAATCCAAACGGGGAGGAGGAGTTCTTCCCCTTCACAGGTTTCTTTAATACAAGGGCTCTTGCTGGGTAGAGCTTCGTTTTCCTGCATGTGGATTAGAAAACAGCTTCCCATCTAACCTGACTCTGACAGCCTCTGAGTGGTGGACTCCTTTTAAAAGCTCTTTTTGAGAGAATGAGAGTTATTCTCTGCCACACGTGCTCAACTCGCAAGCAATGGGCAAGCTGTCTGTTTATTCTTTCCTTACTACCTAGTTCCGGTTCCTGCTGGGAGGGGAGAGAGGCCGCGCGTCTCCACCCCTGCACATCAGGCCACCCTGTAGTGGGCAGAGCAGCCACTTCCACTCCCGGGAGCCTCCCAGCCTCCCTCAGGCTGTCTTTGGTCTCCTCGTGCTGCTGACCATGAGCCTCCCTGACTCCGCCAGTCCTTCCCTCCCTTTCCTGCTTTGCTGTCTCCTGGAAACGCCTGTCCTGCCTGCTCCCCATGCAGCTCCTGTCCTCAGGTGGCTCCGGCATTAGCTGCGCGAAGGCTTCCCATGACAGTGGTCAGGGAAAGAGGACATGAGCCCTTGTGGCTTGAGTGGTCCAGCAGGAGGTACATGAGGGAAGGAGTGGTTGTGGAGACCTGCAAAGGCAGGCTAAAGAAATAATCCGGAACGTATGGTGTGGGCGAGAGGGCAGGAGCCATGTCCTGCGTGGTTCTTGTCACTGTGTAGGAAATCGATGGCTGCTAACCAAGTCTAACCAACTCTGTAAGAAAGACTTTTCCATCTGAGAATAAGACTGAAAGCTGGGAGAGAGAGAGAGAGAGAGAGAGAGAGAGAGAGAGAGAGA
>PVKN010033417.1:0-12042 GCA_004027915.1 Capromys pilorides
ACACATGCATGATTTTTTCCTTCTTTATTTTCCTTTCTTTTCCCATTCCCCCATTCTAGTTTCTTTCCCTTTTACTATATCTGTTGTGCCTTTCAGATTTTACATTTTCTTTCAGGTTCTTACATTAGGGAGACAATAAAATGTTACACACCATGGGTCTGATTTATTTCACTAATGAGTATAGCCTTTAATTGCATCCATAAACCTATAAAAAGCCTCAAGTTTATCTTTCTTTATGGTTGAGTAATACTCCAATGTTTTAAAATACCATATTTTTAAAATCCATTCCACAGTTGATGGGCATTTTGGTTGTCTCCAAAATTTAGCTATGACAAACTGTGCTACTATAAACATGAGTATATTTATCACTGTAGTATGATGTTTTACATTCTTCTGGAAAAATACCCAGGAGGGAAATAGTTGGGTATGGGACTTCTAGTCCTAGTTTCCTAAGGAATCTCCACACTGAGGTCGATAGAGTTTACACCAGTCTGCACTCCCACCAACAGTGGAAAAAGATTCTTCAGCCTCTTCAGTGTTTGTTATTAGTTGATTTTTTTATGATAGTTATTCTTTCTAGGGTGAGATAGAATCTCAGTGTTGTTTAATTTGAATTTCTCAAATGACCAGTCCTGTTGAATATTTTTTCATCATTTGCATTTCTTCCTCTGAGAATTATGTATCCATTTCAGATGCCCATTTTTGGATTGGGTCTTTGAAATTGGGGGCCCTGATTTCTTTTAGTTCTTTATATATTCTAGATAGAAATCCTTTGTCTGAGTGACTGTTGGATAAGATTTTTCCTAATTTCTGTGTTTTCTTTTCACTCTGTTGGTAATTTCTTTTGATGTGCAATAACTTTTCAATAAGATGAGATTCTACTTGTTGATTCTTGGAAGTATTTCTCATTGTTTGGTTTTCATTTGTGAACTCTTTCCCTACTCCTATGTCTTTAAGAAAATCTACCTACTTTTTCTTTCAGTAAATTTATTATTTCTATTTTAATGTTTAACAGAGAACGAATTTAAAGTAAAGTGGAATTAACAGGAAAAAAGGCATAAAACCTTTTTGGCAGAAAAAGAACAATTGTCAGTAGCATAAAACCTTCTCAGTGTCAACTTTCCACTGACCTCCTCAGCTATTCTAGCTGTCATTCTCTTCTGGCATCTGTAAGTACTGCTGTCCTTTTTGATAAATATCAGCTCTATTCTGATTCTCAGTTCACACAGCTTGCAAATTCAGATCACACTGAAGACCAAATTACTGCTTTTGGGACAATGGTCTTTGTCTGGCTGCTAATATAGGATTTAGTAAATAGCCCTTAGAGACAGGATTTGGGTCTGAGATTTCATTGGGTTGCATTAAAGAAAAACTCAGTTAATTATAAGCTTAAGTCATATATTCAAATGCATGTGTGAAAAATACAGCATTCCCTTATTTTAATTGGATTCTTAAGTTGAAAGTTTTAGCTGAGTCTTAATCCAGTCTGAACAGCTCTGCTGTGAACAGACTTCATTTCTTTCTGAGCTGTTTTTCTTGCTCCCTTGCCTTATATCAGCACTCTTTTGGCACCATGACTACTTCCTTTTCTTCTCAGTGTACTTGAAATACTTTTAATTGTTTCATTATCTCCTTTGTCTGTAGGATTGTCACAGAGAAGGGTCATGTCTAATTCATAAATGTAGCTCCTCAGCAACTTGGCATGGTGCCTGCATGTCACTGGCTTTCAACAAAAAACTTGCAGGATCTATACATGGATGCATGGATGAATGGATGGATGGATGGACATGAATGAAAATAAGAAAAAAATGTTGGATGGATAGATGCATGGGTAGAGAGCTGGATGGACACTGGGTAAAATAATTATTTTCCCTTTTATATCTTTGAAAACTATAAGATCATATCACAGGATAGAAATGAAACTTAGTCTTACATTCAGAGGGTCCCTTAACCTGCTTTTTAGATTGGTCACTTACTGTGTTCCTAGGAAAGGGATTGTTCCTTCCTTGCTTTAGTAAAGTATCTTTCCTTTGATCATGGTCTTTGACAGTCAATATTTTCCAGGAATCAACAATAAAAAGAGAATGTCCTTTGTGGATGGATGTCTAGGAGGCTATTTGCTTTCCCTTCCTTGGAGATGCAGGCAATGAACCCTACATTGTATTTCACCCAACTCCTTTGCTGTGAGGGATTTTCTGACATGTGCTATTTTGGAGAAAGAGCTCTGCAGCAGTAGAAACTGGTAGACAGGCAGCCAAGCTGGACAGCTTTGGAGTTCACCATACCAAGGGACAGGGACCTGGCCCAGAATCTAATGTTTGGATTCTATTGGGCAGTATGCTTCTATGATCTCACTCCTTCCACTTTCAGTCACAAGCAATGATGAGAGGAAGAAAAACAAGTACAGTTCAGGTTGTTTAAGCTCCAAAAGATGCATGTGTGGTAGACCAACATGTCGCCAAACCTCTGATCAGAATGAGAGCTTAGAGTGTTCTCAAGAGGACAAGGCAGCTGGGAAGGAGAGAGCCTGTTGCACATCAGAAGGAAGACAGGACGCCCAAGGCTTTGCTTCTGTGGCTTTGTGGTGTCAACCAGTGTCCCACTCTGTGCATAATTATCTGGGTGAAGAGTCGAATGCTGTTTTCCAAAGGTGCTGGTTAAACTGGGTGATGGCTCAGCAGAGATTAATGAAGTGAATTTGGGATGTCAACAAGCTTCCCTGGTGCCAGGAGGAGTGGGGAGAACTGGACACAGGCCAACATGCAGAAAGCTGTCCTGGGGTTCTAGGTAATCAGTTGCTGCCATTCCCTGCTGCTAGGACCTGAAAGAAAATAAACTAGGCCCTAAAAGGAATCAGTGCAAAAAAAAAAAAAAATAGCAAGAAGAGTGAAGAAAAATGGTGGTTGCATCAGTGAACTTTACTCGTTGCTTTATAGCACTCTCCAAATCATTTTGGGTTCAGCATTCCTCCATATTCTTATAAATGAAGGGTGACCTCAAAGATCTTTGGCTTATGTGTGTTCTGTCCTTCGATTTTTTTACTATTTCAGACACTAAAACATAAAATATTAGCAACACAAAAGATGATCAAAACTTATAGTACATGTTTACATTTAAAAAATCCTGGTAAGCTTCATCATTGCCATTAATTCCCATCAAAATCCACCCCCACACATACGTGAAACACATGTATCCCATTGTTTTTGCCACTTTCTGAGGCAGCTCTGGAAGTCCTCTTTTGCCAATGTCTTTACAAGATGGGATAAAAAATATAATGCATGTTGAGACTGAGCATCATCCAACAGAGAAACAGGCTCAGAAAAACATGATGCTGAGCTCTCCTCCACCTTGCTCACCAGATCTGGCACCAGGCAACTTCTGGTTCTTCCCTAACATCAAAGTGATCATGAAAGGTAAACATTTTGAATAGATTCAGGACATGAAGGCAGCCACAACAGCACATCGGAGGACACTCATGCAAGAGTGTTTCTCTGCCCCGCACCACAACTAATTGGAAGTCAACGGATAAACTTGGGACTTTTGGAACTGCTTCAGCAAGTGGCAAAAAGGTTGGGATGACTGTGTTAGAATGTACAGAGGAGCATCTGGGGGAGGGATTCACGGCAATGTGTCTTTTACTATGATAAATTTTTCACTGTATTTTTCAACCACACCATGTATTTAATTATTAAATTATCCAAAGCCAATGATAAGCCAATTTTATATTCTCAGAAATGAAACCTTTTCTTCTAAAAATAACTGAATCTTTTAAGATGAACAAGCAAGCAAAATCGGAAGGAGAGTGACATTGTTTGATCTTGTAGCAAGTCTTGGCTTCTCCTGTCTGTCTTATGCATTCCATTTATCATTAGAGCCATAAGTGCCATCATCCTGTGAGCTATAGCCTCTGGAAACTCCACTGTGCACTCATAAGAGAATGAAAAATGAAAAAGACAAATTGCATCTTAATATTGCTATCAAAATACAGACCACTAGACGTCCTGATGGCTGTTCTTTGAAAACGACAGTTGAAAAGCATAACTGAATCAATATTTCTCCACAACTTTAGGAAACCAGCCTCCAAATATTGGCCTTGACTTATACAATTGTCTCTACTTCTGTCTTTTTAAGTTCCTTAGACAGATTTGGATTTTTGTGGTTTTGTTTTTCGCTATGGGGCATGAATGGCCATGCTGGGGGAGCAACAGTATGGGGATTCTATGGAATATCCTTAGACTGATGCCCTTGGGAACCCAGACTTGGGCAGAGCCCACAGCCCATGAATGAGGTGATTGTGTGTACCCTGCCTTCTAGGCTTCATTTTGTCAGTTTATAAAATAAATAAGTTTAAAATTCTCCAGAATCCTGATAGTGTGTATTTCCTTGAGACATAAACTAGAAAGGCCAGATTTTTATTTCCATTTGTTATGGGCTAAATTGTGTCCTCCAAAAATTCATAGCGCTTACTCTCCAGCACCATGGAACATAACTGTGTTTGGAGATAGGGTCTTTAAAGAATTAAGGCAAAGGCTGGGTGTGGAAGTCCATTCCTGTAATCCTAGCACTCTGCAAGGCTGAAGCAGAAGGATCAGGAGCTGACTTCAAGCCCAGATCGGGCAACTTAAAGATTTGATGAGACTCTGTCTCAGAAAACAAAAGGGGGATTGGGAGCTGGATATGGAGTCCAGTGCTCCTTAGGTTCAGTGCCAGCATTAGAGATGAAATGTAGGTAAAATGAGATCAGTGGAGAGGGGTGACCTCAGTCACAGAGGCATCACTGTGTGAGGACATAGAGAAAGGAGAGTCATCTATGTGCCAAGAAAGGAGGCCTCAGGAGAAACCAAGCCTACTGACCTCCTCACCTCAGGCTTTCAGCTGTCTGAGAAAATATTAGGAATGCTTGAGACACCTGTATGTGGGACTCTGCTGTGACAACCCCCAGCAAGCTCCTAGGTTGTTGGGAGCTGCAGGAAGCCAGGAAGTAGATCAAGTGTGTGTAGGTGGGACTGGGCCTCAGTGCCTAAAGCAAACAAGCTACCCCAGTGCTGAGAAAAACATCCTGTCTGTTTCAGGCCAGCTATTAGTTGCTAGGCAACCTTGTGTCATGTGATACAAACTTTGCATAAGTATAAATAAAGGATTGTTTTTTGTGTGAGTTGAGTTAGTCTTGCCCACCAGGCAGACTGGTGACCTCCCAGCCCAGTTTTTTGTCTTCTTGTCTACCTTTCTCATTCCTACTACCAGGTCTCCCCAAGGTAGAATGATTCACAGTAAGACCAATGGATCCCTGTGATAGGTCATCCACTGTGTTCTTTAAGCCTAATGTAGGCAGCGACGGCAGCCTGTTGCACTGAACTCAGACTTTTCTGTTTCCAAACTTATTCCACTGGGAGGGGATGAATAATCAGGATTTAAGGACATTAGCTAAGGCTTCTTTTGAAAGTATGCACCATCTGGACAGCTCGGAATTTGAGCACTAAATGTGGTTGTTCAGCTCTCATTTGCTTTGGCAAATGAGCCAAGAAGAGGAAATAGGGGGATGCTATGAGCGTCCTTAAGGTAGAACTAATGCACCTTCAATTAAAGAGATATCAAGAGTTAGGGTTGTGTCTCCCGCATCGTTTGAGTCTCATGCTGAGCCATGAGGAGAGAGGGTGGCTGCAGTCTTGCATATAATAGGCTAAGGCATCTAGTATCTCTCTTGCTCCAGAAGCAGTCAGGGTTAGGTGGTGGGATGTCCATGCACAGAAGTGGGGAACCCAGAAACCTGGAAACTTTGTACACTAGCATAGTTCAAAGGTTTTTTCGGTTGACTTCCAGTTACTTGAGGTTGTGGGGCAAAGGGACATGAATTAATAAAATCTTAAGCTCAATTTTTCCCCATGTGTGTTCCTTGGGAAGTGGTTCTGTGCATAGTCACAGGTTTCTTAACAAAGGTGAAGGAGTTGTGTGAATGAACACATTTGGGAGCCTGGGATTTAAACAGTGAAGTAGGCATTGGTGTGAAATAGAGCCTGGTTCCCTAGCATCTTTACAGTGCTATGTGCATCTGTTACAAATAGATAAGAGAGAAACACTTCTCCAACCAGTGCTTACTGTGGATCTGTGTGCTGCGCTCCATTAACCACACTCTAAAAGCCACCTGTTCAGGTAAGCAGCTACCCAGGTGGCACTGAGCCATGGCTGCTGAAATGTCCCACTGGTGGGCAATGGGTGATTGCAGATGAGTAATCAATGAAGGAAACACAGCAGTGACCACCAGCATAGACAGGACCATGGCTTCCTCCTGACCACCATGCATTAGAGTCAAAATCCCTTAAAGGAAATCATCATTAATAATGTAGTTTAAGAGAAAGAAAAACTCACTGTAATACCTGAGCTCATCAGCTTTTCATCACTGTGACAAATAACAGAAAAAGTTGACTTAAAGCAAGAGAGGTTATTTTGACTCATGGTTTCAAGGATTCTGTCTATGCTCTACTGGCTGCTTGCTTTTAGGCATAGGACAAGGCAAAAGCATCAGTGCAGAAGGGCAGAGGAGGAAAGCAGCTCACCTTGTGGCAGCCAGGAGGCAGAGAGACAAGGAGATCCAGAGGAGGGGCTGAGGGCCAGCCTGATAGCTCAGGGGACTAAAGCGCCTGCTTAGGTAGAGCTCAGGGGCCAGGGTTTGATCCCCAGCATGCAGTGGCAGTCCCACCCTGCAGGGTTCTCTGAGATGGGGATTGAGACTGGGCATGGTGGTGTGTGTCTTTAATCCCAGCATTTTGGGAGGCTGAAAAACAGGAGAATCACTATGAGTCTGATCTATGTAGTGAGACCCTGTAAACCCTATAGACCCCATCCTAAATACAGAAAGAAAAAAAAGAGGAAAGGCCAGAGACCAAATATAACCACTAAGGTATGCCCACACAGCACACTCCCTTGAGCTAGGCCATACTTCTTAATCTTCATCCTCTGCAGATAATCCCATAATATTATGCTTCTGTCAGTAGATTAACCTCCTAATGAAGTTAGAGTCCTCATGATCCAGTCCTTTCCAAAGCCACATTTCTGAACCCATGAGCTTTCATGGGGTGTCTTAGATCCAAGCCACAAGGTTCGTTATAACAAGCAAGGGAATTAACAGAAAGGTAATTTGTAACAATAGGTGCATTTTAAGCTCTGACACAACTGTAGGCTAAGTAAGAACATGCCCATAGGTTTCCACACCTTCCAGGCACAAAGCCTTACCCAAAACAACAGGAAATCTCAAGGCATCCCAGTCTTCAGTCCACAACCTGAAGAAAATTGGTCCTTTGACAGGGTGCAAAAGAGAGTTACCGTTGTTGATAGACACAGGACAGAGGCAGATAGACGGCATAGCTGGAGTAATAAAATTTCAGTAAGAGCAAGAGGAGGCTGAGGCAGGAAGATCAGTGTGAGTTTGAGACCAGCCTGCGCTACAAAAGTGAGCTCAAGGCCAGCCTGAACTGCATAGTGAGACTCTGTCTCAAAAAGACAAAAAAATAAGAGGAGCTATCAGGAAAAAAAATCTAAAATGCTCCTTAGAGAGGTGGTTGAGAAACACTGAAAAGTAGTGAAGGACTATATGGTTTCTTATTTCTAATCTATTGTGAACTGATACTTCTGTAAGATACAATTAAAATGAATTGTTCAAAAAATAAAATCAGGGAAAAGGGAGTAATCAAGATTTTATTATTAGTTCCAGTGGACAAAAATTATGCTGTTAAGCTGCTATAAATGAGTTTAAAGTTTATGAATCTTTCTGCAGATTGTGGGTGGGCACCCATGCATGGACCGCACTTTGGGGAGCTCTGATCTGGAGATCCTAGGATGGAGAGAAGCTGGGTGCTCAAGGCAGGACTTAGGAAGGGACGGAGAAGGAGCAGTGGTGTCAGCCGAGGGAGTGTATAAGAAGGCTGCGTCAGACAAAGAGCTGGGAGACGACACCTGGTCAGAAGGGCATGGCGCCTGAGCATCGCTCAGTGCACGGTCTGGGCTCTGGCACACAGTGAGAGGGACCAAGGACGTGGAGTTGATGGAAAGAAGGGGGTGGAAGTGCCACAGTCCCCATGGCTGCCTTCACACCATGTTGTGACTCAATAGCTGGTGACTCCTAAGGCCCTGGGGTCCGTGGGCACTTTGAGAACCTGAGGGAGTGGATCATCTCTCCGAACACAGTAGACTCGGGCATTGTACAGGCAGTCTTGAGAAAAGGTTTCAAGGTTCATGACAGCCTGGAGTCTACAGGATCAGAATCTGGGTGAACAATTGAGTGGATGAATCCTTTGGGCATGTGCTTGGCTTTCATCTCAGTGGCTACCTGGAAACTTCTTCGTGATGACTGTCCTGCCTCTGTTTGGAAGGCCTCATAGAACCTGAGTCACCAGATAGAACACAACACAATAACCAAAGGCTGCTTCCATGACTGGGCCCAAGAGCCAAGCTCAAGTCCAGTAAAGATGAAGGTCTCTGCAATCGCCAGACAAGCTAATTAGACCCTCCCACCCCCTCTACCTCTTCTCACCTTCCTCGCACCAAGCTGTCTCTGCCTTTTCTTTCTCACTGTTTAAATATTTACCTTAAGCTGAGTATGGTGGTGACATCTGCAGTCCCAACACTGTCAAGGCTGAGGCAGGAAGATCGCTGCAAGTTCAACCCTTCTAGGACTACACAGTGAGGCCCACTATGAGTGCTGTTCAAAGCCAGTCTGATTCCATAGCAGGCCTTGACTGAGAACAAGTTTGTTCAATTTGCACACCTACATCTTCTAATCTGAGCCACTTGCTTTAAAGATAGCAGTGTACGATACAGTAACCATTGTTGATTTCCTACCATCTTGGTTTGAAATTCGGGATTGTTTTTATCTCTTTT
Source organism: Capromys pilorides (assembly GCA_004027915.1). NCBI lineage: Eukaryota > Metazoa > Chordata > Mammalia > Rodentia > Capromyidae > Capromys > Capromys pilorides. Next base: position 8,875 of record PVKN010033417.1, read on the forward strand.
TTGTAAAAATGGTAGGAAACGGGAGATAGAGCTTTTGCAAAAGGTAAGAAAACAGAGAAGAAAAGAGAAAGGGGGAAGACTGAAGGAGATGTGAAAAGAATGGAAGTGTGTTCTGTACCTGTACCAACCCCCCACAATAAATGGAAGCATTACATACTACAAACATGTACTAAAAATAAAAATTGAAAAAGGGAAGAAAAGGCAAAATGAAACTTACATGTGTTAATGTCCTTTAGGGTGCTACTTCCATATATGCGTACAACATGTTCTGACCAAATCCAGCCTTTCTTCCCACTCCCACCCCCTCACCCCCACACTCCCATCCCAATCCAGGTTCTGCATTTCAATCCCCTTCATGATCCCTTATGAGCTTCACTGAATGGGTTAATAGCCAAGACCACTTGGGACCAGAAGCTCATTGAAGCTTGTCAGGATTGATATATATTTAGAGGACAATTTCATCAGTATTTGTAAGGCATATAAAATGAGCTGGCAAGTGGATCTGTACCAGAGAGGCAGCTGGCATAATTGGCCCTCACAAAAACACAAGTGCTCGTCTAAAAATACAGGGGCAACTGAGAACTGAAAAGGCAGGCTAGTAATTCAACTCAGCAAGATTGGATCACGGGACAGACAAAATACTTGGGTCTTTTAGTGCAACCCAGAGATCATGGAACTTGCAGTGGAAGACTCAATGGAAAAGTATCATTTTGGATTTAAGGAAAAGCAGAAGACTTAACGTGGGCCATCTTGTTGGACTCCTACTCAAGAATGCTTTGCTGATGCTGAGAGTATAAACTTCAGAAAGTACATGTGCACTCTTCAATTCTTATACAGCACACAGCTATCCACCAAGCACCTACTATATTCCAGACCTTGTGTGGCCCAGGTGAGGAACAAGGTGACAACATAGCAGGAGCCAGGAGAGAGTGAGAGGAGATAAGGACAAGAGCAGGGAGGATGGCCAGCCATAGTTTGGCTTTGGGTGCATATTTGCAGTAGGTTGGAGCTATAGAGGAGTGTGAGAGGAGGATAGCGTGTGCCAACAAGCACGTCGTCACCATCCCCTGCAGTGAGCAGACACCACAGGACTTCTGGGTCTGTGTGTAAGGGGATTTCCAAGGGACATTAGCATCTGACTGAGTGAATGGGTGTTCCTCAATGTGGTTGGGCACCACCTCATCCATAGAAGGTCTGAATCAAACAAAAATTGGGGAAAAGAAGGTTTCACTCCACTTTTCCTGTTTTGACTGCTGACTGGGCCATCTCATGTCACCTTCTGTCCTAGCAATGGGATTTAGCCATCCTCTGTACTGGTTCCCAGGGCTCCAGACTCAGACTGGATCATATCACTGACTTTTTCTATGTCTCCTGCTAATGACAGATCATGGGATTTCTCAGCTCCTGTGATTGAGCCAGTTCCTCACAAAGACATGACTTGGTTCACATTCCTTGAGGGCACAACATTCCTGTACAGGGATTTGACTGTGGACCAGAAACCAGGGCCCAGGTAGACAGCTAAAGTGGCCAGAAACCCAGAGAGATCAGGTGGCCTTAATTAAGACAGGTAAGGCAAGTGTTTAATGCTGATGGCAAGCTTTGAGGAGAGCTAGCCAGAGCCAGTCCAAGATTTCGAGGACCTAAAGTAACTAACACATTCTACAGGGGCTTGGATTCCATGTCAGATGAGGTTTCTTTAAGAGATCTGGAGGTACTTAAAGAGACAAAGAAAGGACTGGGGCCAAGGGCCCTTCTTCGGATCCCTGACAAGACGTCCTTAGAGAAACCACTAAGCGTCAAGATGAGCAGCCTTGCTTTCCCTCTGTGGGACAGGCTGCTCTGGCAACCGTGAGCTTTGCTAGCCAGGAGCCAAGCCCAAGGGCTGCTGGGACACCGGAAAATCTCCTGTTTTGCTTCTTTTCAGTGCTGGGGATGGAGCTGAGAGTATTTTCCCTGAGCCACATCACCAGCCCTTTTTATTTTATTTTTTATTTTGAAGTAGGTCTTACTTATTGTCCGGGCTGGGCACAAACTTATGGTCCTTCTGCATCAGCCCCTCAGAGTGTTGGGATTACAGGCATGATACCAGTTGGGCTTCCATTCTGTTTTTTGGAATGTACCCAGCTCCGACAGTCAAAGACTGAAGGACAGAGGGAGTGAAATTATTCATGTCCACGGGTGACTTGGGCAATATCTATGGCCAAGGTGGAGAGCACAGACATAGCTAGATAAGACACACGCCTCTGTGAGTCTGCGTGTGTTGGGGATAAGGGCAAAGAGATAACCTGATGTCTTTATGGATGAGGAAAACATTGCCAGAAGGTGCCAGGAAGAGTCTGTGTGGACTCATCCTCTCAGGGCCAGGAGTGGAAGCTACTTTATTGTGAAGAAGTCTTCTGACCTTCAAGTGATGTTTGGTGCCCAAGGCCATATGCTAATAGTCTTCGGTAAGTGGGACCCTCAGGGGATAAGCAGTATAAGATGGCATCATGAGGGTGAGGCCCCTACTAGGATTAGTGACTATTTAAGAATGGGAAGAGATAGTCATTAAAGAGTTGCAAATTTAAACAATACTGAGATCCCATTTCATTCCAGAAAGAGTGGCTGTCATCAATAAATCAACCAATGACAAGTACTGTTGGGAATGTGGGGAAAAGAAATCCTTTTCCATCATTGGTGGGAGTGTAGACTGGTATAACCTCCATAGAAATCAGTGTAGAGATTCCTCAAAAGGCTAGGATTAGAGATCCCATTCTACCCAGCTATTCCCTCTCTGTGTATCTTCCCAGAAAAAATAGAAATATCACACCACAGTGATATATGTGCATCCATGTTTATAGCAGCACAATTTGTAACAGCTAAATCTTGAAAACAACCCAAATGCCCATCAACAGAGGAATGAATAAAAAGATGTGGTATTTTTGTGTAATGGAGTATGACTCAGCCATAAGGAAAGATAAACTTGAGACCTTACTCATAAGTCAAATAAGTCAGAATCAATATTTACATGTGTAAATATTGTATTGTATCCCCAATGTGAAAAATTGAAAGAGTAAATAAGGTCCAAAGTGAAAATAGATATTGTGAAATGGGAATGAACTTTTTAAAAGGAAAAATGAACTAGGGTTAGGGAAAGGTGGAAGGAAGGAAGGAAGGAAGGAAGGAAGG
>PVKN010033418.1:0-12043 GCA_004027915.1 Capromys pilorides
TTCATCCTGAATTTTTCCCTTGACCAGTATGTAGTGACCTTCTTTGTTACATTTGATCATTCTTGGTTTGAAAACAGGATTGCTACTCCTGCTTTTTTTTTTTGAGGTGCTGGAGCATGTAGTATTGTTTCCCATCCTATCACTTTTAGCCTATGAGTTTCTTTATGAATTAAGTGTGTTTCTTGTACACAGCATATTGTTGGGTTTTGTTTCCTTATCCATTCTGCTAGTCTACTTCTTTTAATTGGAGAATTGAATTCATTTACATTGATAGTTATAATTGAAATGTATTGTCTTATTATTGACATTACTTTATTTACTACTGTTTACCACTTTTTCTCCTATGTTTAATTGGTTGTCCTGTTTGGTGGGATCTTTCTGTACACATTTGTTGAGTTCAAGTCGTTTTGGTCCCTCTCTAAAATATTTGTTAATATACTGTATAGTGTTGGCTTTGATGTCATGAAATTCTTTAGTTGTTCCTTGTCGTAGAAGTATTTCACTTCTCCCTCATACTTGAAAGATAGTTTTGCCAGGTATAGCAGTCTGGGCTGAAATTTGTTTTCATGGAGGACTTGAAGCACTCTGCTCCATGCTCTTCTTGATTTCATGGTTTGTGAAGAGAAATCTGCTGTTATTCTGATGGGTTTTCCTTTAAATGTGATCTGTTTCTTTTGGTCTTTGTTCTAATTTTTTGTCAATGTCTTCTTTAATATTACTTAAGTCTTTCATTATAGTTATCCTTTCTTTTTCTATTTCAGAGGCTATTTCTGTTCTCATTTCCTTTCTACCTTTCTGTGGTTGCTCTACTTTAGTTGCTATTAATTTAGACATGACTTTTTCAAGTTTAGAAATTATTTCTGATCTCATTCCCTCTATGCTTTTCTGCAGCTATTTTTTAACTTCAGTCTCTAGTACTTCAAAGATTTCTTTTTTAACTTCAGAGCTTACCTCCAATCTGAGTTCCTCTATACATTTCTGCATTTGTTTGTTTACTTTAGATGCTATGAATTCAGAGATTTCAGCTGCATGATTCCCAATTTCTTGTATGGTAGTGACCCCTGTATTTGTTTCATGTGGGCTTGGGACCTGAGATTACATTTTGCTCCTTGTCTGTATCATTCTGAGTAGCTGTGCTCTTTGGTGCAGGACCGTGTACCTGTCAGTTGTTCCTTCAGTCCAGGCTTGTGGATTGGCTTAGCTGCTTTTTTTTATTCTGACTATGAAGATTGGAGCTCCTCTAAGAAAGCCAAGGGCTACTGTGAAGGTGAGTAGTTCCTCGGAAGTAGTACGGCAGCAAAGACCAAGTTCCTCCAAAAATGGGCACAGTGAAGCTCAGAACTCTTCTAAGGAAATGGGGTGCTGAAACCTTCCTCAACACCTCACACCCTTAGTGTGGTGAGTCATTCTGGGGAGTACCCTCCCTGCTGTAGGGTGGATCCCTCAAAACCCAGTGGGGTGAGCCCCCCCTGCCCCAGGGTGTGGAATGTCAAGCTTATCCAGCCAAGTTGACACAATGTGTCAACCACCACAGGGGTTGTTCAAAAGCACTGGGGTGCAATAGTATAGAATCAGTGACCAGGTGAAACCAGAAATGTTGAGTATTAGAATAGTGACAGAAAGATCATGCCAAGAACAAGTGTTTCAGGCCATGGTTGGGGCATATCCCTTCAGGAGGGTATATGGGAATTATAATCCTGATGATTTTCACAAGGGCAGAACCTGGAACCTTGCAAATACACAGTCTAAAAGACAAGAAGACCAAGAATCTGTCTGGTGAGCTGGTGCTGCAGAAGGGCTTCTCTGCACTGTGTACCCTCAGTATATTCATAGGCTACCACATCGGGAGCCATATAAGAAGCATCCTATCATCTGAGCTGAGTGCTTGGAGGTCAGGAGCCTCTGCATTTTTATATCTCTAATATCCAACAATCTTTGTTCACTGACTCAGCCTATGGCTGCCCCAAGAGACAGTGCGGGGCCAGGGTAGTGACTGACACAAGGATCCTGGAACTGTGTGCACTGGAGAGGGCATCTTTGAGGGGAAGAAAGTGGAAGACATTTCTGTTTGAAAGGGTGGCTTGAGGTCTGTGAGGTGGATTGTCCAGCTGTGTGTGGATTCAGTGGGGCTGGGCCTGAGAACCAGCTGGGGCTGACTGATAAACCATTCATGTCTTGCAGCTCCTCTGACAATGCAGATCGTGTTGATTCACCCCTTCCTCCACACTCAGAGAAATTCAAAGAATATAGTACTTTGGTATGGACATTGCCATTGGCACCGCATATCTCAGGAGCAAGGAAGAACCCACAATGGATCCTGTGGCTCTTCTTGGAGAGGGTCTTGGAAAGGGTCTACTGTGACCCTGAGAGCAGGTGCTCAAGGCTCCGGAGTGAGCATGGCCCTATCTTAGACTATACTGCCCTAACCCCTGCTCTGGGAAAGTGAACCAGGGCCTGGGCCTGCATATTGCCCTATCTAATTTGGCTGATGGGATGGAGGGGAGAAGGAATAGTCCTGAAATGCTACCCTCCTTGCTAATCCAGAAGGATTCCAAAATTAGAGGTTTCAAACAGAAGTATCTTCATTTTAAATAACTCAACAGAAAAGAGGGGTGTGTGTGTGTGTGTGTGTGTGTGTGTGTATGTGTGTGTGTTGCAGTGCTGGGGATTGAACCCAGGTCTTCATTCTGAGATACATCCCAACTAAAATGTTCAGGCTAGGCTCCTCCTTACAGTTGTCCTGTCCTAATCTCACAGAGGGATTACAGGTTTGTGTTCCCTGCAACTAGGCATCTGTATGCTTAGTTTCGTTTTCCTTTTCAATTTTATGCCCTTTGTTTTCATGCTCATACCTAATTTTAGGAATTTCTTAATCTTTAATTGGATTTTTCTCTTTATTCTTTATGTTATTGCCCTCCTCTTTCCATTTTTTCTCTTCTACTCAAATACACTGGTTATGTACTTTCATCAATTTTACTTCTATTAATATTTTTATTCTCTGATTTTTTTTTCTCTACAATTATGAGTGTTAAAGATTCTTTCCCAGCACCACCACTCCATACCAGAGTGACTTCCTACCTCACGCGGCCCACAGACTGACCTCCTCATCCTCTGACCCCATCTGTCCCAGGTACGTCGAAGGGAGGTAATCAGACAGAACTTCAGTGAACTAAATTAAATACAAACTCTCAATTTAATATCTGCTTAGCTACACAGACATAATGATTGTTCTTATTGTGTAAAATACAAACTCTTTTGTTAAAAAGCTTGTCAATTGCCAAATATCACTTCCTCCCATTAATGTTCCTAATTGTAGTTCTGTAAGTACAAAACTATAACTGCCTTAATCATATAATCTCTTTTGGGTAAGAATTACACTAAAGGTATAATTGCACCAAGCTCTACACCAATAGGCAGAGGACAGTGCTATAAACAATAACAAAGAGAAAGAGAAAAATTTAATCTCAGGCTCCAAGCCCACCCAGAAGATTCTTTAAAAGTATACTTTTATTGCAATTGTTATATCTGGTTTGTCTCTACATTGGTATTGTTCCTGTTGGCTGTTTTCTCAAGTAGCTGCAGACTGAGCCTAGTACTTTGAGCATGGAAGGAAGACACCCCCAACAGATACACAAATTTCAACATAAAAGCAGGCATTCTTCACAGGGCTGGGGAAAAAATCCTAAAGTTTAAGTGAAAACACAAAATATTGCAAGTAGCCAAAGCAACCCTGAACAAAAACAACATTACATAAAGCATCACAATACTGGATTTAAAAATATGCCATGGAGCCATTGTAATAAAATAGCAAGGTTTTAGCATAAAAATAGACATTGGACATACACCAGTAGAATATGGAAACCAGCTCCCTGTGTCCTACACTGTATAACACTTAAAGTAGATCTAAGAATACAAGATCTGAAACTTTAAAACTGATAGAGGGATACAGAGGAAACAGTTCAAGGTATTGGTATTGGCAAAGATGTCCTCCACAGGATTTATGTGACCTGGAAACAACAGCGGGACTTGACAATGAGACTGTGTTAAAGTAAAAAGCTTCTGGACAGCAAATGAAGAAAACAACAGTGAAGAGACAGCCCACAGGGGGCCAGCAAGACAGCTCAGCAGTCTAAAGCGCCTGCTTAGGGAAGCTTAGGCAACCACAGGGACTGCAGTTCATCCACGATACCACATGCTGGCACCAGACCTGCCCCCAGGACAGGCCGAGCTGGCCACAAAAAAAAAAAAAAAAAAAAAAAAAAAAAAAAAAAAAAAGAGGCAGCCTACAGAAGTAGAAACAATCTTTCCCAGATCTACATATTCATCTAGAGCAACAAGATGAAGAATATATAAACTGAAAAAATTTAGCTTCAACACACTAAGCAACTAATCAATAAATGAGCAAGTGAACTCAACACTTTTTGAAACAAAGTCAAGAGGCCAATAAATATATATGAAAAAGTTCTCAACAACCTAAGCCATCAGAGAAGGTACAAACAAAAACGACATTGAGATTCTATCTCATCCTAGACAGACTGGCTATTATCAAATGCATAAGTAACAAATGCCAATGGAGCTGCAGGGAAAAATGCACCCTCATATACTGTTGGTGGGGATCTAAATTAGTGCAGCCACTATGGAAAACAGTATGAAGATTTATCAAAGAAGTAAAAATAGAACTACCATATGATCCAGCTGTACTATTCATTTTTGTTTTGTTTTTGCTTTTTTATACTGAGGATTGAACTCATGACCTCGCACTTGCCAGGCAGGTGCTATGCCACTGTGCTATAACCCTGCCCTCTGTAATGTTCTTCTATATATCCTCAAAGGAAACAAAATCAGTATACCTTATGTGTGTCTGCACGTCTATGTATATTGTGGAGTATTCACAATAATCAAGTCATGGAATCAGCCTCAGGCAACCGTCAGTGGACAAATGATAAAGAAAATATAGTATCCATACAAGTTCACTTTTTTTAAATCATGGGTTGAAATAGAACCTTGAGCTTGCAGGCAGGAGCTACTTTCCCAGTCCCATAGTATCTGTACAGAATGGAATATTACTTAGCCACAAAAACCAAAATCATGTCATTTACAGTGAAGTGGATGGGAATGAAGATCATTATGTTAAGTGAAATAAATCAGATCCAGAAGGACAAGTACCATGCTTTCTCCCAAAAGTGGAATTTGTATGTATGTATGTATGTATGTATGTATGTATATATGTATGTATGTATTCTTATCTTAAGAAAAATTGATAGCTTTACTTTTAGTGTATATTTAGGAAAATAGTCTGAGAAGAGGTTGCATCAAAGATCAGAGGAGTACTTAGAAATTTAGAGTTCCAAGCTAGTAAAAAAAAAAGAAAGAAAGAAAGAAAGAAAGAAAGAAAGAAAGAAAGAAAGAAAGAAAAACAAGGACAAAAGAAAAACCCATGTGTGGGGATGCGGCTGGGCAGCTCAGGGCTTGGACATCAGCGAGGCAGCGAGGTCCCTGATGGCCCTGGAGCGCAGCTGCGGGACGCTGCTGAGCTGTAGTACTTTGCTGCTGGCTTACTTATTCTTGATGGCAATGAATTTGGTCAAGTTTTTGTTGAGTTTCCCCACGTTTTCGGCCATGTGCTGCCTGACTTCCACTATTTCGCTCTGAGTAGCCCGTGTAGCACTGCTGCTTTTAAGTCCTCTTTTCCTTGCTCCAGGATCTTCTGAGGCAAGCAGAACGCAGCTGTGGCCACTTTAGAAGGACGGTAGAGCACCATGTCACAGTTGGTGAGCATCAGCTCCATCAGATACTTGGCTAAGGTGTGATGCTCCACATCCATCTCCCGGCCTTCGACGCCCGCCTTAAGAAATGCAGGGGCAAGGAGCAGCCCAACTCAGACTTCAGTTCTTTCAAGATGAGCGTCTCGGTTTCTGGGGGCTGGTGTACGCACTGTCAGTGATGTGCACAAAGTCTTCAGCATATGGGGAAAACGACTCCTCTTAGTTGGAAGCCAGGAGCAGAGTGGTGGCCCCGACCAGCTGGAGTTTCTTGAGTGAGACGGGCGGAACCTGTAGGAAGTGGTCCATGATGGCCACACACCAGCAGAGCGTCTCCTGTGGGAGCCTGAACTTGGAGTGTGCCGGTACCACCTGCCGTTTATGTCTCTGCTGTACTGGAAATGGGGGCTGACGGGCTGCAAAGCCTTGGGCTGCCGCAGACACTGGTAGATGTCTTTGATGTAGTTGCTGCACAGCTGGGGTTCTCCCAATCTTCAGGGTCAGTGTCCTTGGTTTTGCAGAGAGAGCATCAAGGAAGGCTTGGCAGAGGTTCTCCTCCTTCATGGAGACGTCCTCGGGGCTGGGAGAAGGACCCTTTGGAGCCAGCTATCTCCATCTGGACCGGTTTCACAGAAGCAGTAGGTTTCAGCTGATGGCTGACTTTTGTCGCTTTGGCAGGCTCTGGAGTTCTGAGCGTTCTTAGCAACTTGAGTACCTCTGGTCGTAATGCTGTTTCCAATTTTCTCTAAAACTGCATGCCTGGTGGTCACATGACTTGACTTTAGAATTAGCCCTGTGTCGATATTCTCCAACTCATTGGACACGCCTGGCATCGGAGCAGCGCCATGAGGACGTGCTGTGGAACCGGACTGGGGCGGGCACCGGGAGAATGCTGGCTCCGGGGCTCCATTAGCTGTGCTCTGGCCGTTCCACTGGGTCTTCAAAAGTGGAATTTTAGTGAGGTGACATGAAAGCAGAAGGAGGAAATATTGCAGAAGAGAAAAAGAGTGGGAGAAGGAGAGTGAGGAGAAGGAAGGGGAGAGGAGAGGGTGGATATGATCCACCTGCATCACACACAAAAAGTCAATCATTTGTACAAGTAATTTGTATTAATGGCTATAATAAAAAGGAAACAATGTTAGGATAAAGCAAAGTGAAATAATGTGCGACAATGGTTACAATTAGTTTCCATAAGGAAACATTGAGATAGCCTCTATTTATGGAGAAGGTTAGCCAAAACCTAGGAAGGTTTCCTCTATTTAAAGTTATTCTTATATAAAACGTTATGTTCCAAAACACATTCGAGTACTTGTTTAGTAAATAGTTGAAGGATATCCTAGTAGTGATCAGGGATACATATTCTTTAATGCAAGAGCTGCCGAGGCTTGCTATAAAACTCTCCCAGTGAACAAACAAAAATGAAACTTATGTCTTTAGAGAAGCATTAGAAACTTTGATAGACGGGTCAAGGAGATTAATTTCTCAAATAGATCTTTTCAGCAGGAGAACAATTCTTTTCGACTTTTTAGTGCTAATTGTGCTACCTTTTAAACATATATAACATTGTAATAGTCCACAGTAACTAATTTTCAAGGCCTTTGCTGCATTGAAAGCAGGCTGTACAGGCCGGGTATGACATAAAGATACAGAGACACAGACAAGGAGAGACTGAGAGAAGAGGCTTGACTGACTGGGTTGTGGCATGGGCCCTACTCTTCCGCTCTTCACTGCAATACATGTCCTACCTCATGTCTTCTTCCCATCAAGGGGTGTGTGCGGCATAGTTCCAGACTGAAACCTAGGAATGACTGATCTTAAAAATAAAAAATTGCGGAGCTGAGGAGATAGCTCAGTAGAATAAGCACTTCCCTAGCAAACGCAAGGGCCTGAGTTCAATCCCCAATTCTGAAAAAAAATAATTAAAAATTGTTTCGATAATCTGACTTGGGATCAGCTTTCACGAGGGCCTCTGGGAGGTCAGGGACACTCTACATATACTTACTAAGCCCCCACCACATATCAGATAACCATGTAAATTTAGGACACAAAAACTTTTATGTAATGGATCTGTTTAATTTTGGCTGCGGGATTCTATTTTGAGTCTTAAAAACTTCATAATTTTGTTTTGGGAGAAAGTTTCTCTCCTGTTTACTGTATGTAGATTTGCATGGGAGGAGGATACAGATTTGTACCTTACACTGCAGTGCTGAGTTGGGCTTGGGGTTCTGGAGCGAGTCCCACACTTCATACCGACTTGAGTGATTGAACCAAACTCAGATGTGGTCTTGGTGCTCACTCACTGAAACATTGCTATGATGAGGACATGAATGGTCCTAATCTAAGGCCTCTGTTAGAGGTTTTCATACTCAGCTTCTAAGTTCCTTTCTGTCCAGAACAGAGCCTGCCACTCTCACCTGTGAGTTTTTGAATATATCAAGCTCACGTCCATATTATTCTAGCACATTTTGTTATGTTTACTTTAGGCAGCGTTTGTTTCAGCCCGGGGCCCTTACTGATGTATCTGCAGCCCAGATCTAGTAATGGCTCCAGCTTCTCCCGAGCTGTAAGACCAGACATTCTTTAGATTGGCTCAAATAATTGAATATTTCTTGGCTTGTGTTAAACCCATGCACATCCATGTATGTCACAATCGTGTGGTGGAGCTCAGAATTTTACATGATATTGGTGCTGCCATCATATGGACTTGGGGTCATTTAGACAAGAAGATCAAGATGGAGCCTATGTGACAATCAGACCAGGAAGGAGTGAAGAGGACGGGTCTCACATCCTGGTGTGGGAAGAAGTGCAGTGAAACCTTGTCCAGCTCCAGGATGAGCAAGCCAGTAGAAGCGAACACAGATATCATAAGTATTTTTGAGATGAGAAAGAGAGAAAAAAGGAAAATGAAATTCGCACAAGTCTTGAGAAGATTGTGTGGGAATGTGACCAGCTTTCTGCCCGCACTCAGCAACATGCTTAGAGCCCTGTCCTTGGGGAACCCAGGAGCCTAACGAGCCTTGGGAGCAGTCACTTACGTAGCTTCCTGTATCTGCACACACAGAGATGCTGAGGCGGCTTCTTGTTCTAGGATAAGATCGCTGCATGCCTTTGTGTGTGTGCGCATGCGTGTGTAGGCACACTGGGAGGCAGAAACAGAGAAAGGACTGAGTTCCAATTTCTTCAAGAGTTCCTTTTATGAAAGAAAGCCCCTTTTGGTGCTTTTTATCCAAACCATCTCTTTACCTTTGGCACTTTTTTCTGTGGTTCTCCAGACCCTGTGAAGCGGGCAGCATACCGGTAATTCCAACACTCTGAGACTGAGGCAGGAGGGTTACAAACTCAAGCTTAGTTGCAATTTAGCTACTAAATGAGACCTTGTTTCAAAATAAAAAAATAAAATAAGGTAAAAATAAAAGGAACTAGAGACACAGCTTAACGTGAAGGCTATGAGTACAACTCTAGCACTAAGCAAGCAAATGTGCAACAGTACACACACCCACAATGCCCTGGGATCTTCTTGAGCTTTCTAGTTGGCTCTTGTCTCCAAATTTTTTCTGTACCATTTCTGGGGACTTACACATACTCAATCTTTGCTAATTTTTTTTTCCTGAAAACAAATTACCCTAACATTTTATTCAGTGAGAAAGCTATTCTGAAAATCTTGTTTTCCTACTGAGAATTGCATAGCCAATTTGGGAGCTTCAAGTATCTATAATCGCAGGAAAACTATAGGGATTAGAAAACGACAAAGAAACTCAGACATGTAAAATTTTCAAAACCCTGAAGAAAGTTTCCAAAGTGTGTGTGTTTTCATTGTAGATATTTTTATCTCTCCAATACAGTTTCAGTGATCTTTACCAAGGGCTTTTATATGTAGGAACTAATTTTCAGGTTCAGTCTCTCTTCAAAGACACTTTTCTGCTGATTTTAAGCACCTTCACTTCATAAGTTACACAAGTGTGAAAAGCTTTTTTTCACTCTAAAAAACGATGCTCCAGAATATTTTTTGTACACCAATTGCAGGCAAAGGATAAAAACAGAAGTTGGGCATTGGTGAAAATTTGAAAGATACAGAAAAACCTATATTCCAAATTGATTTCATAATTAAAGCTAGGAGTAACAAAACAAATCTCCAATTTAGGGAGATAACTTCTAAAATTATATTTACATTGACATTCTTATTATCATAATTTTATTTGCTTCAGGTATGGAAGGAAACACAGAAATTGTACTGTGAAATTATGTGAGATCTAAATAAAACAATGTGTCAGAGATTAAAAAAAACACTGAGTTTTTAAGGTTTAAGTTTGGTCAATTGATACTAGTTCTCTATGAAATGTGTTACACTGTGGATTTTATTGAGTTCAAAAATTTTAGAATTGAAGAGAAATTTAAAATTTAACTCCTATCTTTAAATAAACCTCTCTTTCTGTGAATACATGAACATATATTTAAATGAAACCATGGGACATATGTGAGGTTCAGTATATATAAACTATCATTTGGAAAATTTCTAGGCATTACTGAATTCCCTGATGTCTCTTCAAACCAAAATGTCTGTTTCTAATAAGTTTATTGATACAAAGGCCAAATAAAACAAAATGTCACAGGCAAGACACAGAACTGATTGAAGAGTTGGTTGACTTAACAGTTTTTTAAAAAATCTCTACTATTGCTTCCTTTAATGAAGAACATGTGTGCTCTCACATGTGACTGTGGGAAACTTCATTACCAGAGGTAGAAATAGCCTAGAGATGATCTTGGAGCCTGGATTCTTTTTCCTCTGTTTATTATCAGAATGTTGTCTCCTAGTCTCAGTTGTCTTTCTTCCTGTGACGTGGGCTATAGCTCTTCATGAATCATGGGAAGAAAAAAATCCTCTTTTAAAATCCCTGTGTCAGTTAGGGGTCACTCATCAGTAATCTACTTTTTTGTCCTGTCATCTTCAGCTTACTAGTGTTTGGGTCCTTAGACTACAAAATGGTTGCTGAGGAAACACTGTGACCCCATAGAATCATGTTCATTCAGACAATGGGTTCTCTGTCAGGAAGACAAATCTATCCTAGGTTATCTTATTAGATTTCTATTTGATTCATTAATAGAAACTAAATTGTGTGGAACCCCATCCTATTGGCAACAGGCTATGTAAAGGAATGTAGAATTGCTAGGTTTGGATTAGAGGAACCAGTTACCTCCTGGAGCTGGGCATTGTCATCCCCCCACCCCCTTTCTCCTTGCAAAATTATGATTCCCTAGGCAGGAATAAAGGGAGCAGTATGGCTGTGCAATTAAGACTGCTAGCATCCCAGGAGGTGACTGCACTGCCTTCCCTCAGTTTATGTGTCTCAGCTGTGGAAGCCTTTCGAATTCGGTTTTCACCTCACCTGGTGTTCCAGCCTCCAGTCAGGCATCCTTCTAATTACGGATTCATAGAAGAAGGCAGGCCTTTTCTCAGTGCCAGAGCTAAATTGCCACTCCACAGCTTGTCACATGTGATTCATAGCTTCATATTTCTGAGCTTTGTCAGTTATTCTTTTTTATTACAAACCTATTTTTTTATATTAAGAGGTTCCAGCTTCAGAAGATGCCTCTGCTTTCCCCCCTTTCCCCAGTGGCAGCTTCAGTCTGGGTACAATATTGAGTGGGAAACTTGGTTGGTTGTCTTTGGCTTTTGAGTCAGCCTCCGCCAGGAGACAGTGTGAGGAGCAGAGTATGTGCACGCTCTGGGTCCTACTGCTATGCACTCTACTGGCTGCTCCATCACGGAAGGCTTTAGTAATATGTATAATGGTCTGGCCTGAATGGATTTTTCCATACAGAAGTCATTTTTCAAAGATTTTTACACTGTTCTTTTAAAAAATACTATTGTATGGTTAAGGCCAAGTTAAAGCAAGACCTATCTAATAAAACATATAACTTTTGTATCTGACAAGGTCAGTCAAATCCCCTCAGGATTTATCTTGAAAAGTTTAACCATGAGGCATACAAAGTAAAGCCATATTAGTATGCTGCGGTGTAAAAGGCTCAAGGCAACAACTTCTGACATTGCCAGTTCTGCTGATAACCCACTACTATTGTGGAACGTTGGACTATACATCTGACTACTTTCTGTTAGTTCAATGAGAAGAAATATTTATACCAATAGTGTTTAGAAAAGTTTTCATGTCTGCATCTTGTACTCTGAACAACTATTATGAAGATAACAATATGCATTGTATTAATTATTGTGGCTGTCCTACTAACATGTTTTGAAACTGTCTCATTGTTATTTCTTACTAAAA
>PVKN010033419.1:0-12051 GCA_004027915.1 Capromys pilorides
AGAAGATGTACAATGGTCAATAAACATATAAAAATATCTCTGGCTATTAAAGAAATGCAAATTAAAACAACACTAAGATTTCATCTTGTAACAGAAAGGATAACAATCATCAACAAATCAAATAAAACCAAATGTTGTGATGAAAGGAACCTTTTTTGGTGAAAAAGGAACTTTTCTACATACTGTTGGTGGCAATGTAATCTTATGGAAATCAGTATAGCGATTTCTCAGAGAACCAAAATGAGGAAATCTATTTCACCAGGCTATACCTCTCCTAGATGTCTTCCTAAAAGAATAAAACACATCATATTCCAGTGACGCAAACATACCAATGTTTACAGAAGCACAATTCATCTAGAAGCAGTCTAGAAGCAGTAAATCTAGAAGCAATAAATCTAGAAGCAGTCTGAATGCCATCACTGGAAAAATGGATAAAGAAATTTTATTATGTATACATAATAGAATACTCCTACCTATAAAAAAGATATGTTTGAGACATCTGTAGAAAAATGGGTACACCTGGAAAATATAATGTTAAGTGACACCCGAGCTTAAAAACTATATGGTATCTCTCACTTGAGCAAGCCAGAGTGTAAATAAAGAGCACAATAAAGTTTGATAAAAGGAAACAGAGAGGTAGATCTTTCACAAATGGGAAGAGGTCCAAGAGATCAAAGATGAGGGAGTCGGGGAGAGCAGGGGGACATGAAAAGATATGTCAGGTGATTTTACCAAATGCTCACAATGAGTGTAAACATCATATATCATAAACATTAAACAAAAAATAATTATGACAATGATAAAAAAAAAAAAAAAGAATCTAGAGATGGAGGAAGGTGAGGAGGGAGAGGGTAATAAAGAAGAATCAAGAAGTGTTATATACATGTACCTGGTCCATAAAATGAATGTGAACTGCATGTGCTGCAAACATGTACTACTAAGATGAAAATGAGCAGGTGGGGATGTAGCTCAGTGTTCAATCCCCCATAACAAATGAAACAAAGCAGAATAAAATGGATTCAGGCAAGAGGCATCAGATGAACTCTGGTGTTCATGAGTGTGAGTTCTTCATCCCCATGAGCACACCCACCCTCCCAGACCAAAGATGGAGAGCTGTGCATCTCCCACTCTCACTAGCCTTGTGTGATCCTTGTAGTTCACTGAGGGCCCTGGCACAGGTCTGGCGCTGCCTTCCAGGAACAGTGACGCGGTCTCTCCAGACTTGTCTTTGCCTTCAAGCAAAAGAAAACACCTGAGCCTGTTTAGGTTCTGAGAACTATCTTATTAGCAAGTGCTAAGAGTATTTAAAGGTGGTTTCTAAGACAAGCTGAGGCCTCAGATCTTTGTGATTAACATCTCTGCAAGCTTCTGGCAAACCTAGGCATCACAGCCCCTGCAGTGAGCTCACCCCATGCTGCAGTCCTCAAGGCAAGCACAGCTGGTCAGACGTCACTTAACTTCCACATTTCTCTATGGCATTCCCTAGCTGTATAATCACGTAGGCTGCTAGGTAAAGCCCAGGCCTAGCACCAATGAATGGACATACTAATTTACCTCCATCTTCCTATTTCCTTAGCAGAGCTATCATTCTAAATAGCAGAGAAATGGACAGAACACTTATTTATACATCTTCAAATTTTTATTTTTACTTAGAAAATACAAGTTGTTTCAATGGATATATCCAACAGTTAAAAAGCATTACTACCTGTACTTTGAATTTTGTAATCTTATGATATTAGTAGTTTGCATGTATCCTGTCAGAAGGAAGAAAGAATAAAAATATTTCAGTTCCTAAGTATTATGAAAAATGGCTTATTGATGAGAGGCCTCAGCATGTTTAAGGAGTAGGTATTTGGATTTGTTAACATAGCAACACTAACCACTTATTTCAAAAGAGACCCTCTCTGTGTCTGAGGAAAGCCTCCATGTATGGCCAGGGAACAGGACCCTCAGACACAGCACTTACGCATTCTTAAACAGCTGCTTGCTGCTCTGAGAGGGCCACTGACTGGCACCTCTTCTGGTGTTTGTATTTTCAGGAAAATAAACTGGCAACCCGACTAATTTCCTGCCTCAAAAAGCAGCACATTCTGAGCAGACAGACTCTAAAATGCAGCTGTGTGCCATGGCTGCAAGAAAAATAATAAAAGTTGTAGGCCCAAACTTGATGAGAATAAACATCTATTCTTTTTGTTTGTTTGTTTTTATTTTTGTTTTACGGAAGGGTCTACAGGGTGTTCAAGGTCTCACTACTAGATCGGACTCGTAGTGATCTGCCTGTTTACAGCCTCCCAAGGGCTGGGATTACAGGCACGTACCACCATGCCCAGTCTCAATTACTATCTCAGCTCGTCCCAGGGGTGGGGCCGGCGTGGCAGACCCAGGGATCAAACCTCTGGCCACTGTGCCTGCTTGCAGGTGCTTTAATCTGCTGAGCTATCCGGCCAGCCCAACTAAACATCTATTCTTAAAGCTTGAAAAAAGGAAAAATGGCTAGATTTAAACTTTGCCTGAAAAATTCAATGTGCCTCCCTGGCTGCCTCTAAATCTAGTGCTAAAGGATAGTTGACCACATCAATTAGAAAATCGTTTTTAAAATTTTTCACACCTTCACTGAGGTATAATTTATATTCCAGAAGCATGCATACTTAAGGCATATAGTTAGATATGGTTTTGATTTTATACACAGCTATACATCCACCACCCCAATCTCATTTCTTTTTTTTTTTTTTTTTCTTCAGTACCAGGGATTGAACTCAGGACCCTGCACTTGCCAGTCAAACACTTATTCCACCGAGCTATCTCTCCTGGCCCCCCAATCTCATTTCAGAACATTTCCATCATCTTGACAAGAAAGTTCATTTCTCATTCCTCCCTCACTGCAGGCCTCAGGCAACCACTTAATCTGCTTCTATCTCTATAGATTAGCCTGCATGGGACATTTCAGTTAAGTAGAATCACCCAATGTGCAGTTTTTATGCCTGGCTTTTTCCACCTAGTGTATTGTTTATCCTTGTTGAAGTTATCCTTGTTATACTTTATTTTTTAATATCTTTATTAAGACTCAAATCCACTACAACATCTATTTAAACACAGAATTTAATGTGTGTTAGTACACTTAAAGAGTTAAAACCATCACAAAACAATTTTAGAACTTTTTCTTCACCCAAAAATAAGCCCAACCCATTAACAATCACTCTATAATTCCCCCTGCACCACCCTCAGTCCTGGACAACCACTAACTATTTTTCTGTCACTGAATTTTTCTCTACTGTGAACATTTATACAAATGAAAGCATATGATATGTCATCATCTCTACTGGATTCTTTTATTTAGCATAGCATTTTCAAGGTTTATGTGTTTTTAAACATGCATCAGTATTTTCTTTCTTTTTCTTCTTGACTGTCAGGTAGTATTCCATTGTATGGACCCACTGCATTTTATTTACACAGTTGGCAGTTAATAGGTACTTGGATCACTTCTGTTCTTGAGTACTACGAGCGATGCTTCTATGAATATTCTTGTACTACTCCTTGTGTGGACATAGGTCTTCAGTTCTCTTGGGTATACACCAAGAAGTAGAATGATGAGGTCATATGATGATTCTGTGTTTAATATTTTCAGAAACTATCAGCTGTTTCCCAAAGTGGTTGCCTAGTTACACCTGCACTAGCCATGTAAGAGCTCCTCTTACTATATCCCGACCCCTCTTGCTATTGCTTTTTTAAATCTACAGGTATTTTAGTGTTCATGAAGTGGTAGTTAATTGTGGTTTTCATTTCTATTTCCTTAATGACTAAAGGAATCGTCTCCAAGAAAGCTCTGTGTCATCTCCCAGGTATTCACAAAATTTAACTTTACATTTAGATTGATGATCAACTTTAGCTGGTTTTTTGAGGACAATAAATCCTTTTCTTTTTTTTCTAATTTATAAATAGCCAAGTTCCCCAGCATAACTTGTTGGAAAAACACTTTTTATCCATTGAATTACTGTGATACCCTTGAGAAAAGTTAATTGGATTAATTATCTCAATTCTATTCTACTGGCTTATATATTCCTATACTGCCTTTGTCCATTTCCCTATAAATTTTAGAATCCATTTGTCAATTTCTCAAAAAACTAGCCAGCTAGGATTTTGACAAGTATTCTGTTAAATTCATAGACTGATACAGGAAGAGTTGCCATTTAATAATATTAAGTTGATGTATCAGAAGATGCATGTCATTTTCAAGACATTTGCATCTGGCATAAAGATGCATCCATCCATAATAGGTCTTATAAGGCCCATTTTCATCTTAATCCATCCCCTAAATTAAATAAGCACTTTACTCTTTTGCAGCACCCCTCCCATTGGCACCTCGAAATGTACCACAAGCCACATCAACCTCCCTTCAGCTCTGAAAAGCTTGGCATGCTCTCCTGGTCAGGCCTTCTCGCATTCACACACACACTATACCATGTGGCCTGCGCCAGGAGATTCCTCCCTCTCACCTATGCCCAGATTCACCTCATCGGCATCAGCCCTCAGCTTCTCTTTCTCTCTGCCTGAGACACAAACTCCCACAGCCTACTTTACTTGACTCTGTTTGTACTTCTTGATACATTTTTTTCAGGCATCCAGTGCAGCAAAGAAACCGGCAGAAGCAAAAAGGGAAAGGGGCTTTATTACCTTGGAGGACACAGAGAGAATTTGGGAAAGATGAGGAATTCTCTCCATTGGAACAAAGGGAGGCTGAGGCTTTTATGGGCTTTTGCCAGGGGTGGAGATTGAAGGGGATGCTTAGATATATCTGAGGGAGCTGGTTGGGGGGTCTTCCCTGAGGCGGTGGGAAGGGTGAAAGGAAATTGTACCTTGGACTGAGTTGGAGAAGAAGAGGGGAGGTGGGCTTAGGGAAGATGGGCTTTTGTTTTAATGCCTTCAGCCATATTAGATAACCACCATGATGATTTAGCAATTTGTATGAGGGCCAGAACCTATCACTTTCTCAGTACACTTCAGGTCATTTTATGGAAAACATTAATACTTGATGTCTTGGCTTGAAATTAGTTGAAATATCATGATTGAAATGAACACCACTGGTCACTGTTTTAGACAACAGCAGAAGCATGGCAGTTCTACAAGTATTTGTATGTCTTTAAACATTTTTCATCACTCCATAACATTTTCAGGACTTCCTCTTTTCTTCCTAGTATTTTCCCAATATTGTTGTCTACTTGTATCCATGTCTTAATCTCCAGTACCCAGGAATTATTATTGTATTCTATAACAGATGGGACATAGAAAGTATAATAAAGCTAAAGATTTCTAAATTAGGAGATTATTTTGGATTAACCAGGAGGACCTAATGATGCAGTCACGTGAGTTGGGAGGCATGGGACACAAGATTTCTGATAGGTTACAGCCTGAGTATACACTGCTAAATTATCATGACCCTGATCCAACAGGGCTGAATCCCCAAAACAATTTATCTTCCCAATGACCATTCCTTCTCCTTCCCCACTCCAGCCCTAGATACAACTTCTTTTTACCTTTCCCTCCTGCACAAGAGAGCCTCCAATCAGCACCTACTGTGTCACTAGACCTTCCCCTAAAACTCTGCCCCTAGCAAAAGTCCATAAAGTCTCAGGCTCCCTGTCTCAGGTCAGAGGATCTGCCCATCTCCCTGCCCTGGATCCTCTCCGTGTGCTTAGAGTTAATAAAAGCTTCCCCTCCCCCTATTTATGCTCCTCTGCTGCCCCACCACCACTGCCAGGACTGCCGCCATCGCTGCTGCCTCGGAAACCTATCAGTTTTGAAATAGAAAAGAAGACAATGTAAAGAAAGCAGAGACGGAGTTCTGCCGCCTCTCAAAACTAGGAAGGCAGAGAAATGGGTCTCCCCTCAGTGCCCCGTAAAAGAATACAGTACTGCTGACACCTTGAGCTCAGTTCAGTGAAACTGATTTTAGACTTCTGAACTCTAGAACCAAAGGAAAAGAACTTTATGTTGTGTTAAGCCACTAACTTTGTGGTCATCTATTACAGAAGCAAAGGAGAACAGAATAGGAATGAATTAGAAATAACCTACTGTCCAACACAAAGGAAGCCACCTGGATGTCCACAAAAAAGAAGTCATTTGGAAACAACCTAAATGTCCATGGGCCAAAGTTGGTTACATTGTTTCTGGTAAGTTTAAAGAATAGATGTGATTTGGTCTTTTTTAATGCATAAAAAGTGACCTAAGAATCTGTTATGATACATAAGATAAAGAGTATTCTTCCTTGTTGTATGTTATCAATCGAGCAGAAAGAAACCATGTGAAGACTGGATTAATGCCTCAGAGGTCTCGCTGAGCCTTATCTCACTCTAAGTGAGCCCTGAGCCTCCGAAATGTCTCACATCTCTTGAGGGCTGCAAACAGCCTAAGGAATGTGCATAACTGATTGAGTGTAAGCAAGCTGCTATTTGTGTCACCTTCCTGCATTCACCAGACTGTAAATTTACAAATCACTAGTTGGTAATGTTGCAGGTAAAGGCACAAAGACCAGACAGAGCACCACCTCCAGGAGTCTGTTGTCTCCAGGTTGCCTGAGTTACAAGGTTCTGACTCACATCACTGCATTTCCTGGTATATATATATATATATATATATATATATATATATATATATATTTTACTTCTTTTCTCTTTTTATTTGAAATGAGCTTAAGGCTGCATTGTTTTTGTAATAGTAAAAGAAAAGACAACAAAAATGTAAGAAAATACACACTGGCATGATGTTACACAGCTGTAATCTCAACACTCAGGAGGCTGGGCAGGGAAACTGTCAGGAATTTGAGGCCAGCCTTGGCAAATAGTGAGTACAAAGCCAGCCTCAACTACATAGTGAGACCCTGTCTCAAAAAATAAACAAATCAAGGGTGCTTGCCAGGTAGCTCGGCTTATTAAAGCACATGATTCGGTAAAGTCTCTCAGGTGCCTGGAAATCTAAGCAAAAAAAATAGAGAATATCTATAATTTTTTTTTTTTTTTTATGGCCAGCTCAGACTGACCTGGGGGTGGGGTTAGTGCAGCATGTGGTGATGGGGATTGAACCGTGGTCCCTGCAGTTGCCTAAGCTTGCCTAAGCAGGCACTTTAGACCACTGAGCCATCAACAGGATTGTTTGATTTTTTAATTTGCATACACACAGTTTTTCCTTGTAATGTTAAGCAATATCTTCTAGAAGTTTCCTATCTCATAAATTGGCTGATAATTAATATTTTTCATCTATAGTTTACATTTTTGTGGGTTGTATATGTTCCTATCATATTAGAATCCCTGTTATAAGAATGGATATTTATGCCAGAAGACACAATTCCTGCCAAGAAATGATCATTTAGATGTTGAGAATCAACAGAAATAAGTAAAATAATTAGAAAATGTGGCAATATAAAATAGAATGTTGGGTTATAACATCTATATTTTAAGACAATGATATGTGGTCATTCATAAAATCATTCAGAAGCTCTGCATATTCTTAGATTCTTCATTCACAACATGGTTCCCAGCTGTCAGTTCAAAATACACCAACTAATGGGACTGGGGAAATAGCTCAGCAGTCTAAATGCCTGTCTGGCAGGTTCAAGGACCTGGGTTCAATCCCCAGTACAAGATGTCATGGCAGCTCAGAACCCAGGGCATTCCATACATCAAAACCAGGCTCAGTGATGCACATCTGTAATCCCAGCTCTGGGGAGGCTGAGACAGGAGGATCACTATGTGTACGAGCAGTGTACAGAGACTCTGTATCAAATAAATAAAGATTTATAAAAAAAAGTATCTATGTATATATCAATTAATAAGAGTACTAATAGCAATATAACAGTATTAGCAGTAAAAATAAAAGTCATATACCCCATAGTTAATTTGTCTCATCACTTATTAACCTTCGCCAAAGCTATATGCAGTAAATGCTACTTTATTACCATTTACTCTTTAAGCTTAGAAAACCTAGAGCTCAGAAAAGTTAAGCAAAGATCAGGTCACAAAGATCTTTAGTGGCTTAGATGACTGTTCTATTTATTGACCTGCCCTTGGGAGATACAAATACATATACCACTTACCCTTTAATATTGAAGAGCAACAGATACAGGTTATTACTTCACTCGGGGATTCCCAGTGAAGAGGAAAACGCCAAAAACTGCGACTGACATTTACTTAAAGCTCAAAGGAACTTCTAGCTCCTGAGTATTATGCTGATCTGTTTGTTTTTCTGGAGGCTTCTGTTAGGTTTTGCATGAGGTGTATGTGTTTAAGGCACACAGCATGATGTTTTGATATTGTTTAGCTTCTTTTTAGGAGCAGTAGGTTACTGCACAACAGAAGCGACTTCCTATATTTGTATTGTACATCGGTGTGATGCAGTGGAACCGAACGCGTGAGTGTGAGGGGCAAGCAAGTCTTTCTTTTCCATGTCTGCTATCAGCTTGCTCCAGCTTCCGTTCTGCCGAGCACCAGGAGAACTGTAGCGGGGAGAATGGTTTCAGGGAGCTCCTTTTGTTCTACCCAGCAAAGGTAACTACTCTTTGAAACTCTGGCTAAATTAAGTTACCTGGTTGTTCAGACATAGCTCAGTGAAGCAGCCTAGGAGATGAATCTGGCTCCTGATCTCTCGAAAGTTTGCTGAACCGTAAAATGCCATCATATAACTATCTTGAACCAAAGGTAGAGATTTTTGCCACAAAGGAAAATTTAAATTTAGTGGGAGGATGTAGAGTAACTTGAATTGTACTGCAGCAGACCCTGCCTTGGTTCATTCAATCTGCTGTGATTGTGACAGAGCTCCTGGGTAAACTGGATTTGCAGCTTAGCATCCATACCAAAAGGCACAATTTCTTCTCTTTTTCCTCTCAGAACTTGGCAGTCTGAATAATGAAAACATGTTTAATTTAGCTAAATATCTAAAATGATAGTTCTAAGATGCCCGGATTACAGTTATAAATATAAGTCAGTCTTATTTATCATATTAATTTTCACTATCCACAATAAAAAGGTTTGCAAAGCAACCTCAGACTTGTTTCTGTAGAAGTCAGAATGTGCGAAGCACAGATTCATGAGACTTTATAGCATTCAGAACAAGAGGAAGATCTGTCCCAAGGTTGGGAAGTGGTGGAGTCTCCGTCTTCAGAATTAATGGTGCCGGCTTTGGGGTCACACAGTCTAAATTTGAGGGATGTAATATCCTACCTATTAACTCGAAGCTCTCTACAATGTGGGAAGTGGCTTCTAAATCAAAGGAAGAAACTTGGGGGCGGGGAACACTTTCCAGACCCTACTCCTCCAACCCCACCCCCAACTCTGGCATAGTACCTTCTGCGCCCCCTACTGGGATATATTAGTAGTGCCGCACATAAAGAATCAAATGCACCCTTTCTATTATGTTTTAAAATTGAATTGTATTTCTGTATCCAGGAGAAATGCGAGGTTCCTTCCCCAAATGTGTCTTGGTAATGTATGTATGTGGTTTCGTTTGGTGTGCGGAAAGGGCAGCTATTGCTTCTCTTCTGAAAAATTGTGAAATTTTTTTCTCTGCCTTTCTTCTCTTTCTAATCTTTTAACCCAGTTTTTATTTATTCTTTTCCAAATAATGCTCCATTCATTTGCCCTTTCGATCCAAACCTTAGAGTGCTCAATACACTTTGCAGTCACATAAAAATAGCAAATAAAGAACAAGCAAGAAGCAGGGAAACAAATGAGAGAAATCAGATGCTTAGAGTTTTCTTTTTCAAGGTACAAGTTCAGCACCAGTGTTGTTTAGGAATCCCTTCTGCTATGGCTTGGATGGAGAACATTCCCCCAAAACGTCGCAAGCTTGCAGGCAGGGTTTTTCTGTCTGTGCTTCCCAGCCACTGTGCCATAAGCAGCTTTTCTTCCACTAGGTTCCTCCTCCATGCCCTTTCTGCCTTGGAGACAGTCAACCATGACCTGTAACCATGAATCAAAATAAGCCTTGTTCCTGACTTGTATGTGCACTGCCTATTATGTCCCAGAGACCAGAAGGTGATTGTCTTCCTAATTGCCCCTCCTCCAGAGCCCCAATTCCCATCCTACCAGCCACAATTTTGGCTATAATTATGTCAAATTCTTAAGGTTTATTTCCAGTGAGACAGAGACAGAGACAGACAGACAGACAGACAGACAGACAGACAGACAGACAGACAGACACAGACAGAGAGCTACTGACTGTATGTACCAACTTTAAAACAAAACAATATATGTGGATAATCTTTCTACCTAGGGAAGAAACTAAATTACTGTTGAATGGATCAGGTATCATAGGAATGTTCACATCAACTTTTTTCCATGCCAAAACCTGATCTGAAAGTGAAAAGCAGCCCTGCTGACAGCCAACCCATGAGGTTCCCAGCTGCGTGTCAGCCACATTCATGGAACAGAAACAGTGGCTAAATGGGCCACTCCATGCCCGTATTTGAAAAGAGGCTCAAATAAGGCCCCTTTTCAACCCTAAACATGATGAAACATCCCCCTCTTCTGCCCAGCGTGAGTGACTGCTGCCCCCTTTGCCTTGACAGGGAGAACATCCAGCTTATAGATAAACGTGATGACGACTCACCAGCACAACACCGTCTCTTCTTCCTGTAGCCCCCAGTCAAGTATTGGCTCCTACTTCCCAGATTGTCCCCACGTGTCACCCAGAGGCATCCACAACCTAGAAGAAGCTTCTTCCTGCTCCTCACAGCCTTGCAGCTCTTTTGGATGCTTTCCTCATTTCTCTGTACTACAGTAAGTAGTTCTGAATATCTTTCATTAATGAACTTTAACACAACAATACTGACTTACCTGCAGTAAGAGAGAATATTCAATGTGAGTATAGTCTTCCTGGAGCTCTTAAAAATATTCTCTCTGCCTGTTTTGTATTTTTTTTTTCTAATTAAGAATCCTATTCTAATGTCCTACCATGTGCAATTTTGTACTTTGAGTTAGCATTGGATATGTAAAGCAAGTAAAATAAATATTTCTCCCTACACCCACTGAGGCTAAGCCTTACCCAAATTCATTCAAAAAGTTATAAGTAATGCCAACAGACCTCTGAATTTTCTATCATAGAATTGTAACACAGGAAAAGCAATCTAGGAAGAAGCCAAAAGTTTCCATCTATTCAGCCACATAGATACACTGCGTGTGTGGGGGGGGGGGGTGTTACAGGAATTCCTAAAGGGCGCCTTATTAAGATGTGCATAGGTTAGGGATAATGGTCACTGACACCTGAATGATGGACAGTTCTGTATCAAGTGACAGACTAACCTGACTACATTGCCTCTTTCTCCTACATTCATGCACACATCAGGGATAATCAGACTAGAGAGACAGTAAGAACTGCAGGCAGAACAAGAGCTGCATCTGAGTCCCAACACTTTTGATCAATTTGTTAATTGTTTCTCCAAGAAGAGTGTTTAGGAATCTTCATTCATTAACTCCTTTAATAACTTTTCAGTCCTCTTTTCTGGCTGTCTCCATCCCTAGACTCACCTTCTACCCTCCCATCTTCATACTCCCAGCACAACTTTATTAGAGAAGTTAAAATTCACAAATGCCACCTCAAGACTTCTGACTAGGAACACCCCCCCCCCTGGTCTCATGTAAAAATACTATTGCTACAGGCTAGCCTGGGAGCCTGTAGCAATAGTATTTTTACATGAGACCAGTAACTTTGTGAAGTGTCTTGGGTGTCAGACACCCCAGCTGGTCATGAAGACTTCCTCTGAAGTACTGCTAAACTCATCAAAAAACAAGCCTTGGGATTCCAGATTCAGACTGTTAGTATTTCTACCAGGAGCTGTCCAGGGCCATCTTCTTTCAAGATAACTAAGGCCCTGGAATGGAGCTGAGAGCCACCTTTCTAGAAAGTGCCTCTTAGGGAAGTCTTGAGTGACCTCTCTTCAATTGCTATCAGTGGGGGGGGGGGGGGGTGTTTCCAGTCAACAGAGATGCCTTAATAGTAGTTAGCATGAGAGTGGCACACTCAGTCTCGGACCATAGAAGGTTCTGTATCTACTCTCTACACATC
>PVKN010033420.1:0-12043 GCA_004027915.1 Capromys pilorides
TTTCCAGCCAGTTGCTTATACTGCTGAGCTCTCTCCCTGGCCAGAGTAAGTTATCTGTTAAGGAAAAGAAATATATTTCTTATAGCTCTGGAGCTGTAGTGTTCTTCTTTACACAGTGGCGGCATCTGTTTAGCATCTGGCCAAACTTTCTGGCTTCATCTTAACAAGGAAGAGTATGCAACATGGAAAGACCCAACTGGATTGGCTCCCTCTTCCTTCTCTAATGTCATTATGGGACCTCATCCTGGCCCAGATTACCTCCCCATCCTCAATACCATATTCCATTAACTCAAGAATCGTGGTTTTGAGATTCCAGCATATAATACAGGGAGGGGGTGCAACCAAACCACCGCAGCATTCTCCTTACCATAATACACCCTGCATTTCATTGATCTTTCAAATTTTCTTTTTTTCTCTATTTCCCATTCTTGGCACTGTGTCTCCCTCAAAATCAAAACTCATGCAGGTCCCCTGGTCCCATTCACCTTAAGTTGATAGTCTTCTCTGTTCAGACTTCACTGATGCTAGGTAAGTTCCTCCTGTCCTTCCTCCTCATTCATAACACAGAAATGCACCCTCAGATACACGTGATGCCTCCTCTACTCTCACAGGCTTCTCTAAGCTCTTTTTCCTGAGACATATTTCCATATTAAGAACTCCTTCACCAATCTTCTCTGTACTATTAAACCTTTTGCAATTGCTTTCATCCACAAATATTAATCTATGCTACTACATCTATTATATCTAAAATAAATGGAGAAAATTCTTCTTAAAAAAGAACTAAAATGCTAGACATATTTCTTGTGGCACCTAAGATCAAATAAGTACCTTATAGCCTACTTTCAGTAGAAAAACTCTAAAAATGTTTATATTTTTAATGCTGATAAAGTTAAAAATTATTAAAATGTTTAATAAAAGTCAGTCAAAAATGGGCAGACAGAACCTGAGAGAGCCCATTCATGCTAGATTTTCTGAAGTTTCTTCTTCATTTTGACATATTTATCTCTTATAGCTGAACAGAGGAAGGTCCACATTGAGAAGCATTGCCCTGAGTATTGACAATAAATCATCAAGAGGACCCTTTTGGTTTCCAGCTCACTAAGATGGACAACATGAGCCAGGCAGGAGGCCTTCCATTTGTATATTTTCTGTTGTTTCTCCTTTGCTTTTTTCTCTCATAGATATGCAAGTGAAACCACATCCCTAAGTGAGGTCTCGTATGTCTGTCTGGGTAATTGAGTCAAAGCATCTTTTGTTCTGCAGCATTTAAAGGAATCCTCACTCATTTTTCTTTCATTTTTGTTCTTTGTTAATACAATTTTTCAAGACATGAGGATCATTCTCCTCATAGAGATCGGGTGCATGTACCTAGGTCTTGTGGGTTCTGCTTCCCCCCTTATCCTCCCTTCCCTCCTGCCTCCTTCATCTCTAGGTCCCTTTCCCATTTGTAAAAGAAAAATTTCCCTGTAACCTATTATGTGTCATTTATTTTGCTTTGGTTCTATGCTTCTTAGTCCAGGAAGAAATCAGGGCCATAGTTTTCTCCACCATGCTACTAAGCAATGAAATACATATTTTTGGCCACATAAGATTTCAGAAGGACCCAAAGGGATTAGAGACTTTAGGGAGAGCCTGAAGTTTAGAAACTTTATTCTAAAATAGCATTATGCTCCGATAAAAAAACACAGAGAATTTTTAATTTCATCTTCAAAATAATCTCCATGTGCTTCCAAAACCCTTCTCTCATGATCTTGCTAATTTCTTAGAAGGCAGGCAGAGCAAGTGGCAGAGCTTGCTTCTCAGGTGTAGAACAGGAAAAACCCTAACGTGTGATGGACTACAAAGAAGAGTGGATAAGTCCTTCAAAGTTGAGAGCCACAGAAAGGCCTGCTGACGTGGTTCTGTAAGGTTCACTGTTGCACATGCTCTTTCTAGATAGGAGCATTTTTCTATAGAGCCCTAACTACAAGATATGGCATAAAAAAATGTTTGCTCAGACATGTGTAAATTATGAAAAATCTCCCCCTCCCCCATGTTTCTTGGAACAAAATGTTTTCCGTGGAGAAACCTGCTCTCCATAAGGAAATCCTTTGTTCCTTACTGACTAGGGCAAAGCAAACTGGGGATGCTGATGCTGGGTGCACATGGGCTATGCTGAGTTATGAGCCTGGCCTGCAGGTGGCCCAGCCCCACCCAGCCCTGCTGATTTGCATGTGCCCACAGCACAGCTCCATGCCCCCAGGACTCCTTAAGAGACCAGTCACACCCTGTGCAGGAGGCGCTCCAGGTCAGATACAGTGCAGACATGAGGGTCTCCAGTCAGCTCCTGGGGCTCCTGCTGCTCTGGATCCCAGGTATGGGAGGACAACAGTCGCAATCTGCTCAGCCTCATGTAGCCAGGGATGGCTGCTCTTTAATCATATGAATTTGTGTGACTGTCTGTTTTTATGTTTCTCATGTCAGGTACCAGATGTGACATCCAGATGACCCAATCTCCCTCCTCCATATCTGCATCGGTAGGAGACAGAGTCACCATCAATTGCAGGGCCAGTCAGGACATAAGTAACTGGTTAGCTTGGTATCAACAGAAGCCAGGGAAAACCCCTAAACTTCTAATCTACAAGGCAACCAGCTTGGAGTCTGGAGTGCCCTCAAGGTTCAGTGGTAGTGGGTCTGGGACAGATTTCACGCTCACCATCAGCAGCCTGAAGCCTGAAGATGTTGCAGCTTATTACTGTCAGCAGGGTTATAACCTTCCCACGGTGATTCAAGCCATAACAAAAACCACCCGGGGAAGCAGAAGTGCGAGGCTGGGCTTCACCGCCTGCTCACATTGGCGTCTCAAGCTGCTGAGAGACTTTCTGAGAAGCATCCAGATCAGAAGGGGTTGAGAGTTCTTGGAAGGAGACAGAGACTCCTCTGATCCTTGGGTGTCTTTCATTCTTCTCAGCCCCAACAGCACAGACATGAGAAGCTTCTCATGAACTAATTAAGGCAGAGGTTGTTACAGCTGCATATCTGGGATTGTGACACCACTTGGAATTGAAAGAGCAAAAGCAAAACCACTACATATTCAAAGCAATAAATATCTTAGTAGGGGAAGAGCCTAAGTCCTAGCTTTTAAAGCTTCTGGTTGGCCATCAAAAGCACAGCAGCTACATAGTCAGGGAATTGACTGATGTTTCTGAAGAATCAGGATTAATTTGCCACTTAATCTGTAGTCCTGTTAATCCCATGGTTCCCAGAGCTGCTCAGCAAGCCGAGGCATAGGCTGTGCATGTGGTCAGCTGACTGCAGCTCTCATTCATTAATTCTCCTGTCCCTTCTGTCCATGTCTCTACCTGTAAGCACCCACTGATTTCGGGTCATTGCTTTTTGAATTCTGGGTATCCTGGGAGGGCCTCTGCCTGTCAAAGGCCAAAGAACAGAAGAGAGAACATGAAATTCTGGACAGTGTGCATGCCGAGGTCTCGCTGGGAATTCAGAGCTGACACCTGGGCACTCAGCGCAGTCACCAACGCCCCGGTCCTCAGAGGTTTCATTTCAGCGCTGGCCCCAGGATGTGCACAAGTGGGTGTCATCTGCTAATACGATATTATCACAGTAGAACACCAGCAGATCATGAGCAAAAGAAACATTCTGAGTGAGCTGTTTAGAAATGTTTACATAAAATTAGAAAACAACAAAACATGTAAAATATTCTTGATAAAGCAACAACTAAGGAAAAGTGAGAAGCACAAAAACCATGGCTGGTATAAATACAATGTTCACACATCTGAAAATTCGTTGTACAGAAGCTGTGATGATTCTCAAAATGAGGAGAATTGGAAGGAAAGTAGACATCACACCATTGCATGCGACCTCCTGAAGGAAAATCTGAGTTTTGACAGGTTAGCCGGGACAGAAAAGATTCCAGACACATATTTTAGCAGAAATATTCAGCTAAAGTGATTTTTTCACAAGATCATTGCATTTCTTCTTAAAGTTGTGCATTATAATTTCATACAGTTTTATTTTATGCTTATTCAGAATTATATATGAATCATTTTCTATCATAAATGCTGAAAATTATGAATATTTTCCATGCAATGCTCAAATACCTGATCAATCAGTGTGGTAAGACTTTTAGAACTCTAGGAACTCTCAAAATAAAAAATAAATCAAAGTGGAAATCAGGCTCTCAGAATCTTCTCCTGATTTCACCTGATACCAGGCTGCACTGCTGCACTTGCTGCACTGGGCTGAGGATTGCCCCGTGTTTTCCCTGTTTTCCTGGGA
The DNA here is from genome assembly GCA_004027915.1 of Capromys pilorides. NCBI lineage: Eukaryota > Metazoa > Chordata > Mammalia > Rodentia > Capromyidae > Capromys > Capromys pilorides. Next base: position 4,279 of record PVKN010033420.1, read on the forward strand.
GCGAGAGTAGTAGAACCCACATAGCCATTGCAGCATCCAATGGCTGTGCAGGGTCCTGGCTGGGCCTCACTCATCAACGACTCTGAGCACCCTATGAAGTTGTCCTCAATCTGTTCGCTGGGCACATGCCAGTTCCCAGTTACTGAGCAGGACTGGGCACAGTGTAACGCAGGGTCATCTTAGTCACTCAAGAAGGGTTCATTGCCCCCTGGAATCTGGGCAGTGAGAAGGGCACACAGAGATTTGCCTGCAGGAGTGTACTTTCCTCTGGGTCTCAGGGGAGTTGGTCACTTTAGTGTTTCATATGAACAATGTTGTTTGCCTCTTTTCCTGGTTGATTACATTCTTTACTAACCTCTCTTTCACCCTGACAACAGATTACCACAATCAATACCAGGAACTGATGAAAGTGTGCAAGCACAAAGAACAAGATTATATTACTGAGGTCAGCGTGACTCCCTCAGTTCTTTGGATTTCTACTATGAAACTGAAGCCATGTTAAAATCTAGGTAATTAACCTGCAGTCCCAACTTATAAGAAAGTTTGGAATTCATCATCCTTGGCACACCATCTCTGGCTAAGAAGCTGGCTTGGGTGTGTGAATGCTGTATCCCACTGATTTCTAAGAGTCAGCCAAGGTAGACTTTCCTCTCTTCTAATCTCAGCAGTGTGGTCTTCATAGCTATGCTGGTGATGTACATCACTGCTGGTGTTTTCTCAATGGTTCAGGTTATTGGTTCTCTTTATCCTTTTCTAGAAAGGATCATTCTTAAACTTGTACTTAGTTTTCTCTAAGTTTATGTGTTCTACCCTCACCACATCTTTTTCAGTACCTAGAATACCATGCTCAGTGACTGGGTTGAGGACAGTGGATATTGTGCAGGGTGAGCAGATAGCAGATAGGAAAGTGGATGTGAACTCAATGCACAGGTAACTGAAGGGAGCCTGGGATGCAGAGGTGGGCTTCAGGTGGGAGTCCTGGTGCAATGGATTCATACCTGGCATCCAAGAGGAAGAGGATGAGGAAAGCCTTCAGGCCATAGAGCTTACATTTGTGGGGCTTAAACCCAGGCTTTGGAAGAACCACCCATGCAGGGCAGAGAGATGGCTGTGGTCCTAGAAGAGGCGTCAGTGGCTGTGAGTGTGGGTGTGTTTCTGCAAGGGGCTGTGGGTGATGAAGAGGAGTAGAGATTGGTATTGATGGAGGAATCTGATCACGTATGTAAATGCCTGAAAGATAAGCAGAACCAGGGTCTTCACTGTTATTGAAAAAATGACTTATTTTAAGGGGGAATATTTGAATAAACCTTTTTTTTTCTCATGGAAGCAAAGAGAGTGGACATGGCTTTTCTGATACGCTATAAGGCGATATGTGTCTCTGTGGTGAAAGAGATAAATTTACAATTTTACCTAATCTTGATCAAATGGTACACTCTATCTCAATGAACACAGGTTATTTGTAAATATCAATGTGAAATGAAAGGATTCATTAATCCTTTAAACAAATCTTTCTATATCTGGAAAAGCAAATGTAGATGTTGAACCTGGAGGGCTGAACTGTATAAGGCTCAAGACAATAGCTTCCGACATTGCCAGTTCTGCTAATAGCTCACTACTGTTATGGAATATTGAACTATGTATGCAGCTACTTTCTCTTAGTTCAGTGAGAAGAAATATGTGTACTTCTCCCCATCTTTGCCTTAGGAGCCTCTCCTCTCCTCTTGTAAGAAGCCAAGCATCCCTCTTTCCTCTAGAAGAGACTTGGGATTTTCTGTCACATGGAAAGCCTCTAATCAAAGCATAGACTCTGAGGGGGAAGCAGCTGGGCCCTGAGGAGCTGAAGGGTTTTGTTATGGTCTGTATCACTGTGGGAACGGAGTGCTATATGTCTGCTGACAGTAATAGGCTGCAGCGTCTTCAGCCTCCACACCGGAGATTGTAAGGGAGAAAGAGGTGCCAGAGCTGCTTCCACTGAAGTGCGCTGGGACTCCAGAGGCCAGGTTGGATGTTCTGTAAACCAGGAGCTTTGGAGAGGCTCCCAGCTTTTGCTGGTACAAGTGCATTCCGTTAGTGCTTACACTGGAGCTGGCTGAGCAGGTGATGGTGACCTGGTCCCCTAGGGAAGCAGCCAGAGATGCTGGAGACTGGGTGAGCACAATTTGTCCGCTAGAAACTTTGGTCATGGAGGAAAGATGGAAAGAGAAGTTAGTACATATAAGCAAGCAAGAATGGCATCGTGCTGCACAATGCATAGAAACAACAAAATCATGTCCTAGTGTCAACTTCTAGGGCTGGAAGGAGGCTCAGTTGTGAGGTTCCTTTCTTTCTTATCTGTGACGCTGAGCAGATGGAAGCTGAGAATTTGAGCCTGAAAATCCATTATGTTTCTGAGCTCGGCCTCAGGCTGGACAGGTGTCTGAGCATCGCCCCTTAAATAGAACTCTGAATGTTTTGTTGTTTCTGAGTGAATGATATGCAAATCAGCAGGGTGTAGGCACTGTCTGGACTATACACCCACGTGTGCTTCAGCTTTTTTATGAAAACTGGAGAGTGTAAGGGAGAGGGAGAGATGCTGTCAGGCTTCTTCGCTGAGGTGATCCACGTTCATGGTGTAGATCATTATCTAAGTAATTCTGTGGTGATGCTAGTTGACCAGGATAGCTAGGAAAGTTCTACTGAACAGTGTGTGAAGTGCATTTTTTCGGAGCAAGGACCTGGTAAGAGGGCTACTTAAAATGTCTACCAGAAAGTCGCAACCCCAGCATATCTGCCTTCCCATTCCCTGGACGCTGCTTACCTAAGACTTTGCCTGTCCATCATGGTCTATTCCAATAATTGGACCCCCATAAAGTATACTGAAGACTACCTTCCTATCATTTGATCCAGAGAAGAAAAATGCTCAAGGATGCTTATGAAAAGGTCAAACACAGTTTCCATCTGGAGCAGAAAAACCACCTGTGATGGTTTGTGTCTAGATATCTCCCCTCAAGTCTCATGGAGTCATGGGGTAGGCTTCTAGAGATTGGGATTAATTCATGAACCAAGTGCTGGGATTATGGGTATGAGGTCCACATCCTCCCCAGAGGGTGCATAGCCTGAATGCAGTATAAAGAAGGGTCAGCTCCCTGCTCTGCTCCTCCTTTTCTTTCTCTGATTGTTTTGCTGTTTTCTGCCAGCATGAACTGTTTCCTTCTTCCATGCACCAACCTCCTTTGGAGCCAGTTGATTATGCACTGAAACCTTTATAAAGAGTGAATTAAGTAAACCTTTTTTCCCCTTAATTTTGGTTGTCAGCTATTTTATTCCAGCACGGAGAGAAAAATAACAGCACCACCTGAAAAGCAGGCAAAATAAATCGATCTATCTGAAACTGAGAGAACCTCAGTTTTTGGGTCATCAACCTCAACTTCTCTAGTTCTCTCCCAAAGCTAGGTTTTGCACAAATTTGGGATTTAAAGATCCCAAAGACAACTCAGAGTTAACAAGTACTGCGACTTGGACATCACGGTCTCAGCACCCAGCCTGCTTGCCAGCAGAAACATGGCTTTTGGCAGAGACTCAGCTCTGCCCCGGGGCTGTCCTCAGCAATTATAGGACATTATAAAAGAGAAAAGGTAGGACAAGGAGTGTTACAGGTCCCAAAGCATCTGAAATCACCTTAAAATTAACAAAGATGCCTCAATTACTCTGCCTAGTGATGTGCAAGACCCCTAGAGACCCTGGCCCACTGTCATTTATTCACATCTGCCCACCGAATGTCCCTTGGCTTATTTTAGTCCCTCTAAAAAGGCCCATTTCTCTCTGTTCCCTACAGATGCACTTCTTTGCCACTTTCTGCCTGCACCCAAGAACTCAATCACATGCCACCCCGCTTTCCCAGAAGCCTGCCCAGCAGTCTCTGCCTCATTGCTCCTTATGAGTACGAATTAATTTTTAATTTCTTAGCCAAATTTGAGCAGTGCTCTCTTACTGAAGTGTTTAGGTAAATACCATTGCTTTTTTAAATCTGGCTCTGATGGAGGGTAGTTTTCAAATAAGACATGCTTCCTTGTAAAAGTGAGTTGTAGTACCAGAGGCAGATAATCAAGTAAGAGTTTGAGCAAAATAAGTTAATCAATTTTTTTAGTTTTATTCCTTTTTTTTCTAAAAATGTATTTATTATAGGATCTATAGGTCTCGCTACACAGATCAGATTGCTAATGACACCCTGTTTCCAGTCTCCCTAGCTCTGGGATTGTATGAGTGCACTACCATGCCCAGTCTCAATCACTGTGTCAGTGTTCCCCAGAGGTGGGACCAGCACAGCATGCTGGGGAATGAACCCCGGTTTATGAGCCTACCTAAGCAGGTGATTTAGTCTGCTGAGCTATCTGGCTGGCCCCTTATTCCTAATTTGTATTACAATCCTACATTGATTGAAAGAATTCTAATATTGTGAGGAATCATAGCAATATAGATCTGGTTGTGCCTCAAGGACGAGGAACTACCACATGAATTCTCTAATGGAGGAATTCTAGAATGGTTGTTACTGGTTTTCAAAGATGAGCAGTAAAAACAAGATAGGAAATTTGTGCACAGATTTCCCATGTTCAGAGATACCAATGTCCCATGTGCTGTTGCAGTCTATTGAAATCTTAATGTTTTCCTCATATATTAACTCAAGACACTGAGCAACTTTTACTTATCTTTTCAAAGCACTCATTCCATAGTCTTTACCTTTTCTCTGTTTTGAAAAGTATCATGTTAATTTTATTTATCTTTCTAAATTAACAGTAGTTTCCTTTTTATCTTACTAGTATACACATTAAATGATGTTTAATGTTACACAGTGGAATATTACACAGCAATAAAAACAAGTTGCAACAAGTGACACCACAGGTGATTTTTTGCAAACATGAATTTGACTTTAAAAAATTTCACCACAATAAAAACACATAATTATAATACTCATGTAACACACGAAAGTTAAACATAAATGGATGCAATTCTATAATGTTTAAGTGAATATATATATATATATATATATATATATATATATATATATAACAAATGCAAAAAGAGAGAAAAGTTTAAGACTTGCAAATATTTCTAAATCTGTGTTGAATATTAACTATATATTGTCACAAATTAATTCACAGGAAAGGTAAGAAAGTTTGTAATAATGATAATCCATAAAATGGTAAAAAAATGAGGGCCAGTGAGATAGTTCAGTGGACTAAGCACCTGCTTTGGCAAGCACAGGAACCAGGGTTTGATCTCTGGTCCCATAAGCCACCAGCCCTAACCCCAGGGTGCACTGAGTCAGCAATTGAGACTGGGTGTGGTGGCTCATGCCTATAATCCCAGCCCTTGGGAGGCTGTCAACGGGCAGCTCACTACGAGTCTGATCTAGTAATGAGACCCTGAACTTTGTGTAGACCCCTCCTAAAATAGAAAAAGAAAATCCTAGCTAGACAGTGGATGAGAGAAAGAGAGGAGCAGACCTAGGTCCTCTGGGGAAGTGCTTGAACATAAGGAAATGAGATTAGTGAAACATCCCCAAGTGGGGGAGAAAGGGAACAAGTTGATGCACAGGATCCAGATGTGAAATGTGTGTGGCCCAGCATCCCAAGATGTACGGCAAAGAAAGAATGAAACAGTAAAACCCAAAGCAAGAATAAAATGAAATAGGGAAGTTCAGTGTCATCAGGCACAGGGAAGCAGTGATTAAGCTGTCAGGTATGCAGGCAACAGCCCTCCCCTGAAAGATGCATTTGAGGCCACCCTTTGCTCATTTATGTAAGTCCAGCTGTCAGGAAAACAGTCTCACTGCTGCAAACATGCCTGAGCATGGTGGCATGAGGCCCAGGAGAGGTGCTTACAGAGCCATCAGGTCATGGCTCCTGGTACAATAGACTGGGGTCAAGCCACTCCTCTAAAATCCTCCCTGGAGACTCCTCATTCCTCCGTGATTATGATGGAGATGCTGCTAATCCTACAAATGAGGGAGAAACAGGGCTGAGCAGGAAGAAAGCACCTGGGAGAGCAAAGGCTCCCTGATCTGTGGCCTGGGGAGGTGTCCACTGCTGCAGAACCCGGGGAGGGGCGCTGTAACCAGCTGACAGTAGTAATCTGCTGCACCTTCAAGCTGGAGGTTGCTGATGGTGAGCATTAAATTGGACCTGGAGCCGGTGAGATGGCTCAGTGGTCTACAACGCCTGCTTCAGCAAGCTTAGGCAAAGCACAGGGACCGTGGTTTAACCTGTGGCATCACATGCCACACCTCCAGGGCAGGCTGAGCCTGCCACCCAAAAAAAAGTAAATAGAAAAGAAATCTGACCCAGATACATGGCTGCTGAATCTGCCTGGCTTGATGCCAAGGGATTGAGTAGTGGAAGAGACTGTCTTGCATTCTTCTGATACCAGCATAAGTGTATCGTCTGCTTGGAGCTTGAAAATGGCTCTGGATTGGCAGGTGACGGTAGCCCCCTATCTTGCAGACACAGACACGAATCTCGGAGACTGCGTCATCATGATGTCTCCACAGGCTCCTGGAATTAGGGATTTATATCGTGTTTTTAATGCACTAAAATCAGAAATATTGAGTTTCTTATTTACCAAAAAATCAGATTTATGCAATTTTTCCTTCTACATGATAATGTCATCTTTCACTTTTATTTGTTTTTATTTTTCATGTATTTAAGACAGGGTCTACAGGGTCTCACTATGTAGATTGGACTCGTGGTGATTCTCCTGTTTACCACCTCCCAAGCCCTGTGATTATAGGTATGTGCCACCACACCCAGTCTCAATTGCCATCTCAACATGCCCTGGGGGCAGGGCCGGCATAGCACACTGAGTGTCAAACCCCAGCTGCTGTGTCTGCCTAAGCAGACACTTTGGTCTGCTGAGCTATCTGGCTGGCCCTGCCATCTTTCACTTTTAAATAATTACTTTTCTAACCCTCGTCACCTCAGACTCAGGTTAACAGGAAGAAGGGGGAATCCGGACTGTGACCTCATCCTGCCTCACTTCAGCTGTCTAGGCCGCTCAGCGCTGTAGTCTCCAAGAGACCGTTAAATAACAGAAAGAGAACTCACAAGCGCCATCACCATGGAAGACGTGGTTTTGTGCCCACAAGCGGTCACCTCTGAACTGTAATTTTCAGCAAAATTTTCATATCTTTTACAAAACTGTTGTAGTAAACTTGAATATAAAAGGTACATTGTGGAGGCCGGTGAGATGGTTCAGTGGTCTGGAGCGCCTGCTTGGGGGGGCTCAGGCAACTGCGGGGACTGCGGTTCGATCCCCGGCACCACATGCTGCGCCAGCGCCACCACCAGGGCAGGCTGAGCCAGCCACAAAATGAATAAATAAAGAAACAAACACAACAAGCAAACAAATAAATAAATAAATAAAATTTAAAAAAAAAGGTACATTGTGAGCTTTTCTTATGTCAGCATAGGGTTTCAAAACATTTATTGGAGCACGCAACTATGGCATCCCTACATAGAGTATATTTATGCCACTGTATAGAGTTGGGGCAGTGCACCTTTCCTATCTCTTAGGTTCTGCTTTTCCATTTTATATATGGATTTGATGTCTCTCTTTGATATCTAGCTCCTAAACATCTCAACCAATGCTCACCCCCTGTGTTTCCCTCATGACGAAACACACACTCAGAGAACCTTATCACGTCCTTAGGAATCACCCTGTCACTACTCTTGATTTTCAGTCACTTTCTCAATGACCATCTCCTTTACTGAAATCTATCTCTTAACAGATC
>PVKN010033421.1:0-12049 GCA_004027915.1 Capromys pilorides
GGGGGGGGGGGGAGGAACTTCCAGAATTTGAGATTAACTCACGATCCACTGGGATTATGGGTGAGATTATGAGTCTGAGTACTGCTGGGATTATGGGTGTGGACTGAGGCAGAGAGCCTGAATGTAATATAAGAGAGACAGAGAAACAGACCTTCCCTCTGTTGCTGTTGCTATCTGCTGCCTCAGTTGCCATTGTTGCTGTTCTGCTACCATGAACTGCTGCTCTGTGCCATGTGGTAGTCTGCCTTGGAGCCAGCCAAGTATGGACTGAAACCTCCAGTAACTGTGAGCTCAATAAATCTTTCCTTCCCTCATTTTGAGTGTTGGGTATTTGTCCCAGCAACAAGTGAAGAATAACTGAGATACTAACATCCCAAATGCTCATTAATTGTTGGATGAAGAAACAGACTGTGCTACATTCCTTGAGTGGAACACTGCACATAAACGAAAGGGAAAAATCTCCCAACCCAGAACGAATCAGGTGACTGTCAAATGTAATATGCTGTGGAAAGGAGCCAGATTCAAAAGACTACACATTGGGTTATTCCATATATTTTATAGTTTGTCAAAGGCAAAATCAAAACAAGAGAAAGTATCAGTGCTTGCTGAGGTCTTGGGTAAGGATAGAAGTATGAGGACAGAAAGGATAAGGAATCTGAGTGGCAGAAGTATTCTATACTTCAACCATGCAGTGACTTGGATGGAAGATGGTTATCAAAACTTACAGAACCAAACACTACAAAGGGTGACTTTCATTGTAGGTAAATCATACTGTTACAGTTGAGTCACTAATAGTCCAGGTTTTCCCTTGGTGCACGTGATTTCTTAGACATATTCCTAGACATCTGGCTTTGTTATTTGATTTCATACCTCTCTTAGGATAATGGAACCAGGAAAGATGTTTGGTGTTGTTTAGGGTTAGATGGAGGGGAAGGAGTGACTCACTCAGCTCCCTTGTTTCCAACTATACTAAAGCCATCATAAATCTCACTTTTAAACACCCTGCAACTTTTGTGCTACTTTTCCATTGAGAGGTGATGTGTATGTTCAGGTCCCTTCAGTGTGGGCTCTGTGACTCCTCCGACTAAGAGAATATAGCTGAGGTCCTAATGAAGTAGCACTTATCCCTTTCAGGGAGCAGAAGTAAATGATATCACTGGAGACAAGCTGGACATATTGATTGATGACACAGAAAAAGAGTGCAGAAATCACTCACATGGGCATCAAACAGTTTCTGATAAAAGCACAAAAAAAAGTCTTTTCAACAAGTGACACTGGAAAAATTGGACATGCTTTCTGGGAGCCTAAGTGGCCATGTAAAATATTCAAAGATGCTGAGCCCACATTGTAAAGGGCAGTCTCTTGAGAGCCTCTGTGCCACCAACAACATAGGAAGGGAAGGAGTTCCCTTCCCTTCCTCCAAATATCTCTCCCCAACTCAATGTTCTGGGGAAAAGAGCCACCAACCCAAGACCTGAGGAACTATCTGACACCCAAAACCATAGGACACAATCACTTGATTGCTGCATTAAATCTCTAAATTGCATGATAGTCTGTTAGCAGGAAAAGAAAACCAACGACATGCTCCAGTGAAAGAAAAAAACCAAAAGAAAAGAGGAGGGAGGAGGGAAAGGAGAAAATCAGAAGGAAGGGAAAAGCAGCAGAAGCTACTGAGGAGAGACCAAATCAGCCCTTTTTTCTTAGAACCCATGTTCTCTGAGGTTAAGAAATTTGTCTCCTCCTTTGTGACTTAGCACTAGAATTTCATCAGCCCTCAATTACTGGTTGTGGAATTCAATAATATTTTCCATTAAATGTTATGTTCTCTAAAATAAAACATGGATCATATGCTAGAAAAGAGGAAAATACACAGCATAATTTAATTAGGGGACGATTTCCTTCAGTACGGAGAAGACAGGTGCAAGTTTGCTTTGCTGGCTTCAGGATACTATTAAGCCAGTTCAGTGTGCTCTTCTTGGTCCTGGACTTTTATCCTGTAGGCAGAGCCTCTCTGGGCCTCCCAAGGTCTCAGCAGATGGTGGCACCCACTCTATGAGGTTGGTACTTTGTCCTCTCCTTATGACCTGGGATCACCAGCCCACCTCAGGCCAAAGCCACAGTGTGTATCACTCTGGCACATGCTCTTCATCTCAAAGTTATAGAGGGGTGAGGTTTCTGGAGCCTCCAATTCCTTTCTATCACTACCCTGGGCTTTATTCAAAATGTCCCCCATTCTTCTCAGCCCTCTTGTGTTGCCAGATTGCTGCCTTCTCTTTGTCCTAAGTATTGACATTAGAAGTGTCTTAGAAATATGTGGACAATGGAATTTAAATTTTCCTCAAGTGAGAAAAAAAAGAGCTACAGCCAGTAAATCCTTCCTGACAAGCTTTTCAAGTAAAAGAGTGGCTATGGCAGGAAGGGACTTAATTACAGAGGTTTCCTCACCCTGACCCTCTGAAAAGAAGACAGGACTCAGGCCCCAGCTAGGGAAAGTGGAAGAGGAGGCTATCTCCCTGTCAGAACCTTTTTCAGGCTTCTCCCTATAGGAAGGGAAGCTGAGGCCTCCTGCTGCTGAGAATAAGACCTCCAGGGACATTTTCTCCCTAGATAATTAGCATTAAAAGTTGACTCTAACCTTGCTCCTCAGGGCAGACCTTGAAACAGCCTGGTAAAATGACAAGTGTTATTTTTTTTCTGGTTTCACTGCTCAAAAAAGTCTCTTTTCACTATATAATTCCACCACATAAGCTTGGGTAGGCTCTCACTCTTAAATTTCCAGTTGCCTGAACACATCTGACATGGCTTCATTTGCACAGCCAAGGACAAAGAGCTCTGCTGGGTAGCACCCGGGGCTGCAGACCTGACAGGGACAACATGGGAAATGCAAGCTGAAGAGCAGCTGAAGACAATGAGATTTTATTTGTGATGGAAACTTCCAGGGCCAGGATGAAACAGTGGCTGCTTCTCCCAATTGAGGAAGTTTCTGAGAACACGCAAACAGAAGGCACTGCAATGCAGTGTGTCCTTGTCACTGTGCCTCTATGGGTCATGTAGACCAGGAGAACACTGATGTCTCTCAGTTTGCATAGGGGAAAACCAATGTTTAGGGCCAATAAAAACCCTACCAGAGTTGAAATTATGCTTTCAAGCTACACTTAGGCAAGCTATACTAAAGGAAAGGAGCCAGTCTGCGAAGGGTGCATTGGCCATGATTCTACATAGAAGGTATTATGGAGAAGACCAAACTATAGCCAGCAAACACATCAGTGGGACAAGGGGACTGGAGCATCAAGGAAAAAACAGGCCAACCATGGGATTTTGAGGGCAGGGATACTGTTCCATGTGTACTGCTATGGCAGACATATATTGTTCTATATTTGCTAACATCAGGAAGCACAGCACCCAAAGTGAACACCTCAGTGAATAGTGGAGTCAGGTGGGAAGGAACAGCTGCAGTGGGCTCTCGGGCTGTCATCAGTGCACCCCTTCCATCGGCACTGAGGCTGAGGAGGCTGCCCAAGCAAGGAGCGAGAAGCATGTGTGAAGTCTGAAATAGTTCTCGGTGCTGCTGTAAACCTGTTCTAAAAGACAAAGTCTGTTAAACCACTGAACTCTGCATGTGGCTCACACTAAGCTTTCTTAGGCCAGAAGCAGTCTGTTTTCTGCTTCAGCGACCCTGGAGAGGGAAAGTCATGCCACACAGTGTTGTTCTCAAGACTGTGACCCCAGTGGATTGAGCCTAGGCGATGCCCATGCAACTTACTGACACTTGTGTGTTTGTGTGCTTTCTCAGCATGAGGGTATTTCTTCCAATTAGCTAGGTATTTTCACCTAATAATACACAGAAGACATAGATGGTTCATTTATGATTATTATTCAGTATTGGCTGTGCTCCAATAAAGCATGAATGATTTTAAAATAATTTCTTCCCCCTCCTTCCTTTCCTTTCTTCCTGGCTAGTGACGATGTGAGTTTACCAACACAACAGGTTTGATGAAATTTCAAAATGAATCATCTGCCTTTAAAAATTGTAAACAAAGTTTTAAAATAATAATCTCCTTAATTAAATAAACTCAGTAAAGAGAAGCAAAATGGGTTTATAGCTTTGAATAATTGACTTTTCAATGGATTTCAGATTAAAGATGACATAATTTTATATTCATGAATTTTTCAGAATTGTAATTCCCTAATCAAAAAAACCCAATAGGTCAATGTTGCCTATTTTGCTTACTGTATGCTTCAGATTTTAAATTTTTTGATGTGATTTATTTTTGAAACAATCTCAAGAATGTACGCAACTGGATGTGGTAATGCATGCTTGTAATCCTAGTACTTTGGAGACTGAGGCAGGAAGATCACCACAATTTTGAGGCCAGCCTATAGTGAGTTCAGGGCCTGAACTACATAGCAAAACCTTGTCTTAGAAAACCAATCAAACCAAACCAAACCAATGAAAACCAAAAGAACGTATGAAAACAAAACTTTTGAAAAACTTACTTCTGAAGAAACAAAGCACTACAGTTTACTTTGTGTACTTTGTTTAAATATAGAAATATTTAATGCTACTTATGTTGATATTGTTAATACTATTATATATTTACAGAAACATTTTCTCACCACAATGAACAATTATTTTTTGCAGTACTGGGGATTGAACCTAAAGCCTTTGCACTTAGCTACTACAGCCCCAGTCTTTCTTCGTTTAAACAGAATCTTCCTAAATCACTGATTTTCCCAGGCCAGGCTTCAACTTGTGATTCTCCTGCTTCAGCCTTCCAGATGGTGAACAACATGTTACTAAGGAGAAACATCAGCACACAATCACAGCAATCAAACATTTTCTACTCAGAGCACATCAGGAGGATGCTCTCCCTTTCAGATTTAAATCTTCTAACAACCTCCTCTTCCATAGCTTTGACACTGTAAAGGAAGCAAATGCCGTGATATTAGGCAAATTACCTTTCCTCAAAGTATGGATCTTTTGCAGAAAATGAGTAGACCTGGTAACGTTGTCTGCAGGTAGAAAATGTTAACAACTGTACCCAGCTGAGCACATGAAGCTAGTTACAAAGTCCTCCATTCAGTAGCTAATGCCAACATTTTTTCTGCTTTTAAAGAATCACTCATTTAACCAGGAAGTGTGAAAACTGTAACCACCCTTTTGGGTCCAGTGAAGCACAGGAAACAAGAAGCTGCTGTTTTGGAATCATGCTGTCAGAAGACACAGGGATGACATGTGGGAGGTTATTAAGTAACACAGGTTTGTGTTACATGCTGAAGGACACTGACATCAACTGTAACTGCACCAGAAACAGCAAGAGTTGGAACCCCTCACAAGAAACGTTTCCGTCAAAACTGTATTCTGAGTGTATATCTTTCATAAAGCTGGGACTCTAGGGTCTCATGTTTTATTAGACTTGCCATTCTGCTAACATCATGTATTTAATAAGGAACTTGGATCTGTAGGTCCATTACATCAGAGACCCCCCATGAGGAAAGACTATAATGGATTTCTTAATTTCCAGGCTTTTCAGGTTGAATCTTTTTTTTTTTTTTTTTTTGTCTTTTTGAGACAGGGTATTGCTATGCAGTTCAGGCTCGCCCTGAGCTCACTTTTGTTGCCTAGGCTGGTGTTGAACTTGCACTGATCCTTCTGCCTCAGCCTCCCAAGCGCTGAGATTACAGGCATGCACTATCACACCCAGCTTCAGATTGAATCTTGTTATAAAGTTTTTATGCCAAGTTTTGTCAGTGTTGGTATTCAAATCTTATATTTTTCTCTGTTTATTCTGAAGCAACCATGTGGATTGGGCCATGTTGTCCCCAGTGGCTTGTCTGGTGTCAGTAGATACAATGGTGGTCACTCATATCTTAAGGGAAACACACTGTCTCCACCAGGGCTGGCACAGTTTTCTTTTGGTTTCTCCACTTTTCTTTTGGTTGTTGATCTTTTTCTTTTCTTTTCTTTCTTCTTCTTTTTTTTTTTTTTTATGGTACTGGGGATTGAACTGGACCCTACTGAGCTATATCTCCCCAGCCCCAGTTATTGTTTTTTTTTTCTTTCTCTATTTTAGAAACTCTTACTATAGCCAGCCTGAACTGTACAGCGAGACCCTGTCTCAAAAAGACAAAAAAAAAAGAAAAGGAAAAAATACTTCTTAATATAGAACTATTTACCATCTTAATGGTAATACAAACTGCAGATACTTGCCATTTTTCTCCTGCCCCCATTGATTGTGCTTTTCTCTACACAGAATAACTTTACTTTTCAAAACTTGTATATAGTCAACTTCATCAACCTTTCCATTTATTGTTCTCAAATTTTGTGTCACAGAAACATTTTCCCCTCTTTCAGGTTATGGGGCATGTGCTAAAGTTTTTTTAGTACTTGCGTGTGTTCATATTTTTAATACTGATATCTCTGACCCACCTTTGAATGCATTCTTGCATATAACTTCCATTTTACATGTTTACTTGTGTTTCCTTATTTCAAGAATGCTAGTCCAAAAGTCTAAATTTAGCAATTCAAGATGCCACCTTTATTCTATGCTAACTTCTGAGCTTCTAGCTCTGATTTCAGGTTCCTTTCTTCATGCACTAATATGATACTATTTTATCTACAGGGCTATGCAATGTGTTTTAATACCTAAATCTACTAGTCAACCCTTATTACTTTTCTCTTTTAATGTCTTCCTGGCTATTTTCCCATTTGTTTTTATGAATGAACCATAAATTCTATCTCCAGAAAAAAAGCTAGTAATATTCTTATTGGGACTATATGACAATTCTAAATCAGCATAGGGGGGTGTAACACCGCATTGCATTTCCTGTTCAAGGACAATAGTTTCTTTACCTATCTGTGCACACCTACTTCTAGGGCTGTCAGGAATGCCTGCAGTTGTTCAGTTCTTGTCGAGTTTACCATGGGTTTCTTTTTCTCTTGCTTTATTTCAGTGGTAGGATAACTTCTAGCTGTGCTATATTTGCATGTATGAAGTCAGTTGCTGTTTTATATGCTGCTTTTGTAAGTTGGTAATTTGAAAAATTCTCACACGGTAGTATATTTCAGATATGAAGTGTTATTATCTGAAAATATAGTTTAATCACTCTTTTGCGGGCCCCATGGCTCTGCTTTCTCTCCTCACTCTACCACTTACATTTCAGCAATGAAGAAAAGAAGAGGCTGGGTGGGGCAGCTCACACCTGTAATTGTCGCACTGCTCTGAGGCAGGAGCGTTGCTAGTCTGGTTCAGTGTTAGCCAAATTAGTGAGACTACTGCCTCAAAACAAAAAGAATAAAAAGAGGGCTGGGGTATGTGGTTCTGTACAAAGACCCTGGGTTTAATCTCCTGCACAGAAGAAAAGAAGAAAGAAAGAAAGAAAGAAAGAAAGAAAGAAAGAAAGAAAGAAAGAAAGAAAGAAAGAAAGAAAGAAAAGAAAAGAAAAGAAAGGGAGGAACTGTGACTGTGGCTCCTCCTTCAGCAGGGTTGCCTGTGTGCTCTCAATTAAGCAAGTAGAGATAACAGCCTGGGGTAATGCACCCCACTGGGGAAATCAATAAATTTCTGTTTTGTTATACATTCCTGCTATATGAAAAGTTGAATATTGGCAAATGTCAGACTGACCTACTATTATTAATATAGTGTTGAATTTTGATAATTTTAACACTTTTCATCAATGTTCATAAATTGTCCTGTGGCTTTCTCCTTTGATATAATCCCTGTATTCCTTGGAATGGTTTGTTTGTGGCCTAAGACCTGACTGATTTTATAAACATAACCTGTGTACTTGTAGTGACAGTATAGTCTTTATTACTAGGGTTCAGAAAGGGGCGTACCCCCAGAGTTTCACCTTTATGTATTGTATTGGGTAATAACTGGAAATGCAGCATACAGTGCTTCTTTGGTGAAGCTTCACAGAGCCAAGGGACACAGATATGGCCCTATGGATTGTGTCTGAGAGAGCTCTGCAGATGCTGAAGGAGGATGTGTGGCACCCTCTTGAGTCCTCTGATGGGGGAAGCCAGAGAGAAACTCAGGTGGGAGTCCTGCCACAGCAGCTGTCACCCATATTGTTTCCCAGATACAGCTGTCCTGCTCCTTATGTCAACTTGTTATCAACCCGCTCCTCTGTCTTACACTGCAAAGGGGATTTTCCTTGTGCTGAACTAAAATCTTTCCTTCTGCAACTTCTGCCCTTTGAGTCCCACAGTGCCTGAGTAAAGCATTCCTTCCACACACTCACAGCTGTTTGGCTATTTGAAAAACAAAAATATCCAGCTGGGCTGGCTTTCCTATCACAGGTCCAGCAGCATCCTGCTCTCTTCTTTCCTCCAGGCTGGGACTGAGAGCGCACTGTGCCTTCTGGTTCTCCTTTGCTGTGTAGCCTGGACTTTCTCATGGCCTTATGGCCAGGTACCTGGCAGTGGTCTTTTCACTCACCCAGCAAATACCTCACCAGCACAGGGTTGTGTGGCTTAGGACCTTCTATGTCATCTGTTTATGAAGAGTAGAGTCATGGTCAGAGCTCTTTGGGTCTCAAACCTCCAGTCTTCTCATGGCAACCATGGGCAAGTCAGGTCTCCCCTTCCTATGTCACAGTGCCATTTCTATCTAACTGTGCTTATACTGGGTTATCCCTTTGACATTCTGATTTGTTCATTGCAATCATCAATCTAACAAAACTATTTTTGATTTCTGATTCTGTGTGATAGATTAACTAATGGCCAACTTGTAATACCCAGTCATAATTGCCGTCTCAGCACACCCCGGAGGCAGGGCCGGCATGGCAGGTCCCAGGATTGAGTCCTCCGCCCCTGCACCTGCTTGAAGGCACTTTAATCCACAGAGCTATTTGGCTAGTGCTTTGTCCTTTGATTTTCTTTCTTTTTTTTTTTTTTAATTTTTAAAGTTACTTTTAATAAGAAATAATAATGAGAAAATTTCAAAACATGGTAGTAGTACATTCCCAATAAATGATATAATGCACATTGTTGCCTTCATAATAGTTATAAAAAGTAAAGCAAGAGTAGTATGCTGAGCTGTGAAAGGCTTAAAAAATCAACAGCTTCCAACATTACCAGTTCTGCCAATAACCCACTATGATTATGGAATACTGAACTATGCATACAACTACTTTCTCTTAGTTCAATGAGAAGAGATTATTGTACTAATTGTGATTAGAAAAATTACGTCTGCATCCTGTGTAGTTTGATTTTCAACAGGTTTTCTGCTGTATATGCTCTTTCTGTTCTTTCTGAGATAAGCTCTAACCCTTCTCAGAAACTGGTTGTTCTAATTATCTTGACTGGGAGCCAGATTGAAACCAGTAGGAAAAGATTACAGAAGCAAAGTAGTCTGCTGCCTGACTTGAAATAAGTGTGGTCATCCAAGTTTCCTTCCAGTCATGATAGTTGGGCAGAAACTGCTGTGAAGTCCCAGTGCCCTCCAAACATACATATGTGTATTTTCATTGGTCCAAACAGCTCAGCCTTCTTACACTTCCAAATGATCACCACTCATGCCTTTCATTCTTTCTAAACTCATAACCTTTGTCTAAGGCAGATGCTGGTCTTCTGTCTGACCACTGAGGTTTCATTGGAAACAGTGGAATCTTCTTCAGGGCATCATGGTGACTCCTGGATGTGCTTGAACACTGATGATTTCATGGGTAACAGACATGGCTCATCTGGTTTACGGTTTCTCTCTAGGTTGTGGGGCAAGTTCTCAAGGTACAAATCCTTTGTCAGAGCTGGCAGGGGCCAGGGTTTTGACTCCTTGGTGTGTGTCATGTTTTTTAGCCAGATGTTGCCCAAGGCCTCATTTACTCAAAGGTGGGCTTTGGGAAATGATTAGATCATGGGAGTTTGACAGTCATCAATGGGTTAACCAACCTATGAGTGGATTAGTCCAGGGACGAGTTTATAGCTAAATATGTTGTTGAGAGGTGAAGCCTGGTCAGAGGAGGTAGAGTGTTGAGGGTGTGCATATTTATACAAATATAAATTTAAATATCATTTAGTTTATATAAAATATATAGAAGATTTATATAAAATTTAATTTATATATTAATCAAGTTAGTTATAAATATTTAATATAAGTATAGCCCACTGTGATTATTTTCATTCCAGTTGGGTAACAGATAACGACTTTATCTGTTTCAGATAAAACATGAAATTTCAAGGCCTAAGCACAAAATTCTTCCTTGTCCTCCAGTGTAATCTAAGTTTGTGTACAGGGTGGAGGGGGCTTGCTTGTGACCTTGCAGAGGACAGCAGCCACAGTCTGTGTTTCAAGGTGTAAAGTTCAGGCTTCTGCACAGACTGGTTCCCAGCTCTAGTTCTGTGTGGGAGGCACTGAGCGAGCATGCCCCTGCGGGGCAGGGTGCAGTGTCCTTCTACTGGCTTGGAATCACACTGCCTAGAAAGGAGTCCTGCCACTTTTGCCACATGCCAGAGTATGAGCTCATTATAGCTGCACATGCAATGGGCCTGCATACATGGCTGCTGGTTGGCCATGTCATGTCACAGGGCATGGCCTTGTGACATTGCCACAACCGCACACCATGTTTTGTTTGCCTTAAAAGTGCACATTTTATAGCATGAGGGATGGAAGTGCCTAGTCAGAACTTAATGGGAATTCATGGGTATCCACATCTCTTCTCTAGGTAATCCAGCAGAATTAAATGTGTATGTCTTTCAAATGGGAGAAGCAAGCTCATTATGTGGAAGGATAACTACACATTATCAGTCGATGTATATATTACCATTTGTGTGCTGGCTGTTCCTGTTAATTTCAGGTCATTACTGGCTAAGACTCAGCTCTTGTGTTGTCATGGTTCTTGCAGTTTTGACACACCTGAATGTTCTCATCGCATCAAGCATTTCTAACATGTTATTAGGATAACAAATCTTCAACAAATAATCATGACAGTCATTTTTACAGCCTTTCTAAAAATAGTTAACACTTAAAAAGTTCTGTGCATCCATTTCTGAACTTGTTCTTTTTTAAAACTACTTACCAGGCATTCAGAACACTATGTGTCTGGTTATTATGCTGGGGGCAACATGGCGAGGGAGTGAGGGAGGCAGCCTGAGGAGGCTGTTTGTGGTCCCTGCTGGGCCAGCCTATGCCTCTGAATTTAGCACAGGACAGGGACAAGGAGAAGGAGAACAAGAAGGAGAAGGAGGAGAAGGAGGAGGAGGAGGAAGAGGAGGAGGAGGAGAAGGAGAAGAAGGAGAAGGAGAAGGAGAAGAAGGAGAAGAAGAAGGATTTCTGTTCTTTAATGAAACCAGTTTCATTCCTGAAAAACATCTGTACATGTACCTGAGCCTCCCAGTCAAGGGCTCTGGTTGGCCATTGGTGGTGGTGGTGGTGGTGTGTGTGTGTGTGTGTGTTGCATCTGGTTTGACTTTGCTTCTGTAGCTCCTGGCTTTGTTGAGGTAGTGTCTCCTTTCCCTATCTTAACCGTCTAATGGCTAACTTCTGTATTTTGCTTATTGTCTGCTTCCTGTCAAGACTGTAATCCTAGCCTGAAGATGCTAAGACACACCCTGTCTTCATGCACCCAATCTCATGCTTTTTCAGTGCTTTCTTTCTATTCTTATCCTGACCAGGGCTGCACCTCAGCTTTGGGCTAAGCTGCACTTCCACATACAGACACTTGCAGATGGTTTTAGGACCAACGGCATGGCCTGGAGTCCTTTGCAGTGCACCACCTAATCACACTGGGTGGAAGGCTCCTGCCTATGGTTTCCCTGTGTGCCTTCAAGGTTTCAGCCCTGCAGCAGCTTATCAGCAGAGCAGGGAGGAATGTTGTGAGGTTAAACTCCTGAGTGGTCCAGGTTCCTTGTGGAAAATACCAGGGCAGGTTTTCCTTTGAGTGACAGGATATAGAAAAGACACCAAGGGCCAAGGGCCCAGTTTATTGTGGTAATGCCCAGATCTGATTACACTGGAACTTGGGAAAGAGAGAGAGAGAGAGAGAGAGAGAGAGAGAGAGAGAGAGAGAGAGAGAGAGAGAGAGAGAGAGAGAGAGAGAGAGAGAGAGA
>PVKN010033422.1:0-12041 GCA_004027915.1 Capromys pilorides
TAATAAGGTGTATTTAACACCTTATGAGTCTTATGAGAAAATATCAAGGAGTTTTTAAAGGAGAGCATAATTGAACTATGAAATAGTGCTGTTTGAAGATCAAATCTACTTGTAAACAATGCATATGTTTAGAATCTTACTTCTGTTCCCTGACAAACCTGAAAATGAGATCCTGACATTCCCCTGGGCTGTTAAAGGCTGACAAAGTACTAGTTTTGTCATTGCACATTGAAGTTCCATATTTCAAAGCAACACTTGCTGCAGCTAACACTTTTTAAAGTTTTCAGAGTGTGTACTTACTGTATATTCTTACTGTACATCTTTCTCATATCTGAGGAGCAGGTACTCATAAAGCGAAAGTTTTAGGGATGTTCTTTTTTTTTAAATTTTATTTATTTATTTGTTTGCTTGTTGTGTTTGTTTCTTTTTTTTATTTATTTATTTTGTGGCTGGCTCAGCCTACCCTGGTGGTGGCGCTGGCGCAGCATGTGGTGCCGGGGATCGAACCGCAGTCCCTGCAGTTGCCTGTGCCCTCCTAAGCAGGCGCTTTAGACCACTGAACCATCTCGCCGGCCCAGTTTTAGGGAATGTTCTTGAAAGTGGGCGTTCACTTGCTGCCTGCAGCCTTGACTTGTCACTGTTCATTTCGACGTTTCCTTTTCAGAGCTGGCAGTTGACTGCGCTGTGCAGCTCCGGAGAATTGGAGACCAATTGAATACCCTGGGTCATGCCACGGTGGTCTGGGAGATTCTTGCAGAGATGCCTGGAAGGAAGGCGCGGAAGAGCGCACGGCCGGCTCCGCTGCGGGCGCTCCCAGGTGCGGATTCCTGGGGCGGGCAGTGGGGTCCGGGTTAGCCTTAGAGGACTGCAGGTGGCCCGAGAGTGCACCAGGTAGCAAGCCTGGGTCGGGTTTGTGCCCCGGCGGCGCGTGCCTGTGCTACACTTCCAGGAAGCTGTTCAGGCAGTTCTAGACCTGCGGATGTGCGATCCCTCCGGGCCTTGGCTTGCAGCAGCTCTTGGCCTAGCTGGAAAGCTGCTTCCTTCCCTTTCCTTCTCTTGTCTTTCCTGGGACCAAAGAGACGAAAAGCGCAAGTGCAGGTGTCGCCCAGTGCTAGTCATTTTCTCAGCCTGGGTGGGCCGGTCTGGGCCGGTCTGGGCCGGTCTGTCCTGGTCTGTCCTGGTCTGTCCTGGTCTGTCCTGGTCTGTCCTGCCTCTTGGAGCTTTCGCAGGCCCGCGCTTTATTCCACCTCTGCATCTACCTTGTAGACTTCCTGGACCCTTAGAAGGTGCAACGGTAACTGTGCTCACACAAAAGCAGTGTTCAGGCTTGGTACTATGCTAGGCTCTCTCTTCCATCGCCCCAGGATTGAAGACTGAGGTTTGGAGTGGCTTAAATATTTTTAGCACCTGTGTAGGGATGATTTTTTTCTTCATAGAAGTCAGGTGATAACGCAGTAGAATAAGCGCTTGTCTGGCAAGTGGCAAGGGCTTGAGTTCAATCCTTGGTTCTGGAAAAAGAAAAAAAGAAAAAAAAAAAGATTTACTATTCAGGACTCCTAAAATTGGAGGGATGATTGTTTTGGAGGTGTTGAGGATCCAATCCAGGGGTCTAGACAACCACACAGGCCTGTCTTAGCCTATAAAAACGTATTGAAACATTTTCTTTTTTTTGGCGGGACTGGGGTTCAAACTCACAACCTTGCACTTGCCAGGCAGGCACTTGTGCCATGGAGCTATCTGCCCAGCCCCTGAGTAGAGAATTTTAAACTTAATTTTATTTAGAGTATGGATATTTGTAGATAATATTTGTGGATAATTTTTTTAATTTTGAGAAAAAGTGCTTTAATGTGGGAAGGAGTAAAGTTTTGATTTGTCTATTTAAAAGACATGTATAATTTGAGTTATGAAATAATACAATTTGAGAAAGGATTTTTTTAAAATTATTTTTTGGGCTGGCTGCTTAGGCTGCTATAAGGAGCGCGGGTCTGGTGCAGCATGTGGAGCTGGGAATTGAACTTGTCCCCCATGCCTGACTGAGTTTGCCCGTGCAGAGGCTTAAACAACTGAGCTAACCTGCAAGCATCCTAAAATAATATAATTTGAAAACCGAATGTACTCGAAAACAATGCAAGTAGACATCTGTTCCCTGGCCAGTCTTTTTTTTTTTTTTTTTTCTCAGGACTGGGGTTCGAACTCAGAGACAGGCTCTGTGCCACAGAGCTATCTCCTCGGCCCCCTTCCTGGCCAGTCTTAAAAGAAGAGAAAGTCACCCAGCTGGCAGAAGACTGGTAGTACTGTCTGTAGTATTTGACATAGGAAGTATATTTGTATTTGAAAGGGAACTCTTGGCCTCTTTCTGGATGGTTTTTAAAAATGTAGTTGAAAGTAAATGTGTACATGCCTAAAAATGGGTTAGTGTGTATAGTTAAATAGTCTTTCACTTTGGGAAAATGTGCATATAAAGCTGAAATTAAAAAAAATATATATGTCCTAGGCTGAGGATGTTAACTCTTGCTGTTTATAGTTAGGACTGTTGTCAATGTTAACCTGATGTTTTGCTTTACTTTTTAGAACTGGAAGTTGAGTGTGCTGCTCAGTTCAGGAAAATTGGAGATAAGTTGAATTTCCAGCAGAAATTTATGAATTTGATTTCCAAACTCTTCAGTTTGGTGACCTGACTGCTTCAACAACTTTTGCATGAAAGAACTTCTTTCAAAAGAAAATATCCTGAGTTGGTGCCAATCCTATTGATTAGAGGAAGGATTATATTATAATTGAGAGGAATGTGAAGGAATGTAGGCTTGCTTTAGGTTGATTTTGGAAAGGGAAGATGGAATATGAAGACCTTCGAATGTAAGGGAACAGAGGAAAGGAATTAGTTATGCTCTGTACTAGAAATTGAACACAGCACACTTGCACTGATATGCTTCCCTAGTTTTTGGGGTTTTTTTTGAGAAAGGATCTTACTAACTTGCTGAAGCTGACTTCAACTACACAATCCTGTCTCAGCTTCCCATTTTGCTGGGGTTTCAGGTGTGTGTCACTGGGCTCAGCAAATGCTCTTTATTTTTGCTTAAAAAATTATTCTAGTATTTCTATAGGCTTTTGCCAAGTATAGTGTAAAAGATGTTGGCAAATGTTAAGACTGGGCTGGAAGAAGACTTAGTTCAGTGTTTTTTTTTTTCTTTTTGGTGACAACTCCAGAACTAGATATATGTAATTTTAGTAAGAGGAACAATTACATTGTGGTAACACTGAAAGCTATAGTGAATGTTTTTTTTTTTTAAAATTTATTTTTCTTTGCTTTTTTAATTTTTATTTTATTTTTATTTATTTGTTTGCTTGTTTGTTTCTTTTTATTATTTTATAGTTGGCTCAGCCTGCCCTGGTGGTGGGGCTGGCGCAGCATGTGGTGCCGGGGATCGAACAGCAGTCCCTGCAGTTGCCTGAGTTTTCCAAAGCAGGCGCTTTACACCACTGAACCATCTCGCCAGCCCCTATAGTGAATGTTTTTTAAGTCGCTAAAATGTAAAATAATTTTTTAAAAACTTGGATGGTATTGTTTGGATTTAGATCTTTTTTTAAAGTATGTTTCTGTGGGCACTGACAGTAAAGTGTAGAAGATTAGAAAATAGCTTAGAAAATGGATAGAAGTATAGGAAAACCACTTGGTGCCAGGAAGTTTTTTTTTTGAGATGGGGTCTTACTGTATATTCTTGGCTGGGCTTGAACTCAGGTGTGCACTACCATGCCTGGCCCTAAAATTATATATTTTTTCTTTGATGAAGAGCTTTGGGGCTTTTATATAGAGCAGGACAATGAAAAACGGGAACTTGACTTTTTAATTGATGTAATTAAAACTCAAAGCAAATACCAGACATTTCTACAGTGTTTCACACTAGTTATTATCCATCAGAAAATGATCTTTTAAAAGAAATTATAATATGTTCATAATTGGAATTTATTTTTTAAAACATGAGTAGATATTTCTCAACAATGAAAACCTCAAAAGTACATATATGTATATAAATACATGTGTGCATTCCTGTATAGATCTCTATGTAAATTCTTAGAAGTTTCATGATTTTCATTTAGTTTTATGGGCTATAAACATGAAACTCCCAACTACTCAACAGGAAAACAAATCTTAAAAATAGTTCAAAAAAGAAGTAGAAATGGCTTACATGGCTCAGAAATGGCAAATGGAAACCACAGATGTATCACTTTATACTTGCTAAGCTGGCTGTTAAAAAACAATTGGAAGTGTTGATGAGAGTTTAGAAAAAAGGGAAAGAACACTTGTATGTCCTTGGCTACTGTAAATTAATGCAGTATTTTAGAAAACAGTGAAGGCTCACTGACAAACGAAATGTGACCATGTGACCTAGCCTTCCCACTACCAGGTATACAGTTCCAGGATTTGAAATCAGTATTCTGTGAGGCAGCTGTGCTCCTGTGTTCACTGCAGTATTATTACTGCAATAGATAAGACATAGAAACAAACTGTGTCTACGGGATGAATGGATCTAATAAGTGGTGTAGAAACACAGTGATACACTCTTGTCTTTTTTAAAAACAAAAGAAAAAGCAAAATATTATCATTTGTTAAATTCTAAAGGATAATAGTTGAAATAAACCAGCCCCAGAGACAAATACCACATGGTTTCATGTATCTGGCAATTTGTAAAAGTCAAAAAGTTAGGGGCTAGGGAGATAACTCCGTGGCACAAGTGCCTGCTTGGCACGTGCAAGGTTCTGAGTTTGAACCCCAGGCCCATTAAAAAAAAAAAGGTCAAAAAGTTACCAGAGCCTGCTTAGTTGTGGAAGGATGGGCAAAGGGGTAAAGGAAGAGGCTGGTCAATAGTACTAAATCAGAAATGGGTTCTGGTTTCGTTGTTTTGCACAGCTGGGTGACTGTACTCACTGTATATTTCAAAACAAAGGATATGAAATGTTCCCACAAATGATAAATATTTGAGGCAATGAACACACTAATTACTCCGAATTAATCATCCCACCATCTACCCATGTATTGAAACATTTTACCCCATAAAAATAAAGTTTATCATTTAAAGTAAAACCTAAAAGAAGCAATAATGTGATTGAATTTCACTGGGAATAATATTTATTTTACCTATTTATAATTAAAATATTGTTTTGTTTGAAGACATGTATTAGTTGCATTTTTGTTGTAAGACTAAGGTTACATAGCTACTTAATGGTAAGAATGTAGGCTTGTCACTTTAGATAAACTCATACCTCAGCATCTGGCTGTTTTCAGTAAGGTTTGTTGCAAAGATTGTATGTTTTTTTCCCCTTCGGGAGTGATATTTTGTCATATTTATGGTCTGTAACTATATGTATGGACATGTAAAAGTTGATTGTGGTAGTGCATTATTAAAATTGATCACAATTCTTTTGTGTGTTTTTCGTTCTGTAAGCCACTAAGTATTCATTAGCAAGCCAAAGTATTATAACTGACATCATGAGAGGGCATCTTCTGACAATGTCTCCAGTCCACTGCTATGCTAGGAGCAGAAAATGCACAGGTACTTGGTCTGTTTTCTATTGTCAAGGGACTTACACTTTTATAGATTTTTTTTTTTTTGTGGAACCAGGGTTCAAACTCAACCTTGCACTTGCCAGGCAGGTACTTGTGCCACAGAGCTATCTCCCCAGCCCAAGACTTACACTTTTAATTGGGGAGAGAAGCAATAAAAAAATAGGAAATTAATGCCAGGTGTAGGTCTTGAGAGTGATTTAAAGTAGCCTAGAGATTCATGATCTAATTGAGAAGTATTTAGTCACATCCTTGGCTGCCCTTTGGCAGGGCCTGAGCTGCTGTGCAGTTCCTGTTTAGTGACCTTGGGCTCCTCTTCCTATGCCCTCAGCCCTAGAGCAGCGAGGATTGCTTCATCCAAGCTAGTCGTGCAGAAGTAGGTGGACACCTTGGCCTTCCTGTTTTATTGAGTGTGAGAATGAAGCAATTTGGTTTTAGCTTAGATAGAGGAGCACACCTTTACTCCACCCTTGACTTCAAAAAGAGTTGGCTGACCCTGCAGAACATAACTTAAGTGGAAGTTGGGAGAAAGGGTAAGAGTGGGGGATGCTGGACCAAGCCTGTCCCTCCAAGAGGGGGAAGGCAGCTTTAGAATTTGCAGGTGACTCCTACAGTTGACTTGGTTTGCTGAAGTCACCCTGTATGCTTTTATTTTTTTAAATAACAAAGGCTTAAGCCCAGATTTCATAAACTTAAAAGATAGGAAAGTTTCTGAGAACCACATTTTAATATTAAAAATATCCTGAGATGTCCATGTAGTTGTATCTTGACTGACAAAAGCTAGCATTTTTACTTGCATTCATGTTTCTAAACTCTATTTGAAAAATTACAGTGAATTGTCTCCATGAGAGATATTTCTTTAGTCAGAAGGCCTTAGGCTGTGTGATCTGGGGTTTAGAAAACTGTGACTTCAAACATAGAAACCCTTCCACCCCCAGCCCCCACATCGATGGGCAGGAACAGCACAAGTGGTGAGACTGAAACTCTTAAGCCTTTTTTGCTAAATAGAATGGATCTTGAGACGATCCAATTTTTTTTATTTTATAAGAAAAAGATAAAATTTCATAAGATGATACATTAACAATAGTTTAAAAAATAGTTAATACACTGCATAGTAATATCTTTCAATTAGTTACAGCACAAGATAGGGGCATAAAATATTCCCCAATATCAACTAACAGACAAATGGTATAACTAACTTGCACTTTTCCCTATTTTCCCTTTCCCCTGCCCTAGCTCCATTTTCCTTTTTAATAATTATTTTCATTTCAGAGTGTCATACATTTGCAACATTTTTAATTTCTCACACCTGGGAAATAATATAATGGTTACTCATGTGTGATTTATTTCACTAATGACTATGGTCTCAAGTTGTATCCACCTGAGCCTCTTTTAGGGTGAACGGCCCATGAGGACAGTATCAGCCCAGAGTGGAGGTGGAATGAGGAGACAGTACCCTGTTCTGGACTCCTGCAGCTGGACTGTCAGGGCGAACCAAAACGTGCCTGTGGTCACACTTTCATCAGCTATGTGGTCATGGGTGAGATACCCTCTGTGAGTCAGTTACCCTGAAGTCAAGAGGCTCTGGTCATCCTGAAGGTCTGTGGTCTTCAGAAAATACAATGGCAATGGAATCAAAAGGCCTCTCCTCAGTATATTTAAGAGCTCATTTCAGACAGCATGAGAAAGAAGTGGAGAGCTTGCAGAAAGAGGTTAGGGAGCGGTATTGAGAAAAAAAATCAATTTTCTTTTTTTTTTTTTTTAAAGATTTAGAATTTTCTTATTTATTTATTTCAGATTCCTTTACTTGTTCTGGTCCTTCCCTCCATAGCCGAAGGTCTCCGTTCTTTCGGGGATTGGAAATTGCACAGCATGAGGAGCCTGGACTTGCATTTGTGTGACTGAACAGAACAGAATAGAAAACAGGACATGCAAATTACTTCTTGACATTTCTTGTTTGAGGAAAGGCTTCTATTATTTTGGTCATGCTCTTTCATTCTGATTCTTCACAGAGCTAAGGAGCTTGCTCATTTCCACCATGACGTCTTTATTCAGCTGTTGTGAAAGCCACACAGTATTCTCCCTGGAATTCTCATGGCTTCTGACTTTGAAATCAGACCTGCCATTTTGCCATTTACTGTTTGTATGATTCTGGATAAACACTTGACTTCTATTCTTTTATAAAGCGGCATAAAATACATCTTCCTAACTATCCTGAAAATGAGATGAGAATGTGGATTGCTTGTGCATTTCTGTCAATGCCCAGAAAACGTCAGTTAACTTCCTCTTTGATATGGAGGGTTAGAGATCAGGTTTTCACAAAGCTTTGGAGGATTTTGCCCAGAGTCAAATGAAACCATCGAAGAATGTGATAGGGTTGTGTAGTGGAGCTGAGAGGAAGGGGCAGTTTTTTTTCCTTGAGTTTTGCTGTCACTAGCAGCTAACAAATTAAAAGCAGACGGACCAAGTGCTTTTAATTTGTTAACTCTTACTGATGGGTGAATCGTTCGTTTTCATTTTGCGTGTAACAGGTTTCACAAAGGACATTTAAATTATCAAAGTCTCATATGTATTAATACAAAAATTCATCTCTTGATTTTTATAATACTATCTCAAGAAATAGAAAATAAAAAGATTCTATCTACTTGTTTTGGATTTGGCGAAGTTTACTTTGGACTGGGCAGTTTTCAGCATGGACTCTTACAGACCTCTTCCCTGAGTGAGGCTGAGCTTTTCTTAATTTGGAGAGCAGTGGTCACATTGAAGCCACTTTTGTGTTTTAGTTTTGGGGAGACAGAGTTATATTCATCTACAGGGTGTGACACTGCTATTTTGACTCTGTATTCATTGAAACAAAACTTCTGTGAAATAAATACTATTTACTGATTACCTATGATGTGCCAGGTGCTTCAGAAACGTAAGTATTATTTCACCGAAGGCTCAGAACACTCCAATTCTGAGCAGGCATGGCTCTTTTTCTAGTTTATAGTCAAGGAAGCAAAGGTGCCTCAGAGAATTCGCAGTCTCTCCAAAGTCAACTGGCAAATAAGTGGAAAATTCAACATTTGAACTTAGGTTTTCTGCCCCCAGTATGTGTTGCCTCTCCCTCACAGTACAACTGCCACTGTGGGGCTGGAGGAGAGTTCCTATTCCAGAGTGGGCTGCTTTATTTTTTTAGCTGAGTACTTCACTGAATGCAGCCCACTTTTACACTTCCAGATTTTATGAAGGTGGAAGGTGGATTTTCAGGCTAATGTGTGGTAAAAGGCTCCCAAGCACAGCCGCCCTTTGCACCCATCACCTCCAATCCCACATACTTTCTTTCCAACTTTCAAGAACAAAGGGAATCTCCGTGAACTTTCTCATATCATTTCAAGAAGCCAGAGCGAGTCAGCCAGAGAGGATAATGTGTGACCTTACCTCCATGAGAGATTTTGTGGTGGAAGGCACCATAGAATCATTCTGAAAGATACTGTGCTCTTTGGCTTGCTTTTATCAACTAAAGCCAAACTGCACACACTGAGGCAGACCTGCTGGAGCTATCTGTAAGCGGAGGGAAGGGATTAAGGTGAGCTAGTCGGACGATAATTGCTGTGCTTTGCCGTTTCCTCAAGGCACCTTCCTGCTTTCACCAAGTCCAGGCACAGGGTAGAAAGAAAGAAGAAAATTGTTGCCGCTAATTTTTTTTTAAAGTCAAATAGTAATGATCACGTGAATTATGGTGCCTTTATTCCTTTTGAAAGTTTTACTGGTATCACATTAGAAGGAACAACATCCTGAGCATGAGCAAAAATTAGCTGAAACTTTAACTAAAATTTTAACTTGCAAAATGTAGTTAGAGGTGCCTGCCAGGTAAGGATCCCCCGAACCTGCCTTCATCTCCCTGCTCTTCCCTCTGGAACCCCAGTCCGGAACTCATCCGCCATCCAGTCTGGCCCATGCGCCTGCTGGTCCCAAACCCGTCCGCTGTCTGGTCTGACCCATGGGCCTGCTGGGATCCCCTGAACCTGCCTCCATCTCCCGGTTCTTCCCAACTGGGCTGCAGTCCCGAACCCACTCACCAACCCATCTGGCCTCCCTGCGCCAGCCTGGTAAGGACACTGAGCCCGTGTCCATCCTCAGACTCCTCAACTCCAGAGCTCTGACTCCACCCACAGTCCAGACCCACAGGGCCTCACAGCAGCCAGTGGCCTGAGCTGCAACTGGCAGCCAGGTACCACTGGAGGGGAACAAGCTTGGTGGATCTAGAACAAACTCCCATAGGTGCTAACAGCATAACTTCACCAAAGTACAGAGCTCACTGCCATACAAAATGATAACAACAAGGACTAAGATGCAGTCGCAGGGCCCAAGCCCACCCTATCAAATACAGGAAACAATACCATGGAAGAAAATGGGAATTATGCAGCCAAAATCTCTGAATTTGAGGTAGAACAACTACAGAAAAATATAGAGCAACTCAGATCAGAGATAACATCTGAAACAAAAAAAAGAAATGCATGAATTAATAGAATCTGAAGTGGAAAAACAATTGCAGAAACGTATAGATCAAGGCAAAACAGAAATAACCGCTGAAGAAAAAGAAGACATGTCTAAATTAATAGCATCTAAAGTAGGGGAACAAATGCAGAAAGGTAAAGAGGAAAGCAGACCAGAAATAATCTCTGAACTAAAGAGAGAAAGGATAACTATAATGAAAGACTTAAGTACTACCAAAGAAGACATTGATAAAAAATTAGAGGAGAACAGGAAAATGATAGATTCCATGACTGGACAACGTAAGAAAGAAATAGATCACATGAAAAATTTCAAAGGGATATATAACAAAATAAAATCTCAGTCACAAGCTGGCAAAACCGTATGAACAAAAGTGAAGATAGAATCTCAGATCCTTTTTTTTTTTTTTCAAATTATTTATTTATTTGTTTGCTTGTTGTATTTGTTTGTTTGTTTCTTTATTTATTTTGTGGCTGGCTCAGCCTGCCCTGGTGGTGGGGCTGGCGCAGCATGTGGTGCTGGGGATCGAACCGCAGTCCCTGCAGTTGCCTGAGCTTTCCTAAGCAGGCGCTTTAGACCACGGAACCATCTCGCCGGCCCTAGAATCTCAGATCTTGAAGACACACTTGCAGCTAGTGAAAAGGCAAGAAAGGATCTCTTAAAAACAGCCAGGATGCAGGAAAAAATAATTCAACATCTGCAAGATGATGCAAGAATGAACAACGTGAGATTAATAGGAATCAATGAGAAGCAAGGAGTCAATGCAAATGATATAAAAAGAATATGGGCAGAAGTAATAGCAGAAAACTTCCCAAATATGAGAAAACAATCAGATATTCAGGTAACTGAAGCATACAGAATGCCAAATAACATCAACTTGACTAAAAACATATCAAGAAATATGATAATCAAGATCCCTGAAATCCAGCAGAAGAATAACATACTAAAAGCTGCTAGAGAAAAGAAATAGATCACATTTAAAGGAAAACCCATCAGAATAATGGAAGATTTCTCTTCATAAACCATGAAATCAAGAAGAGCATGGAGCAGAGTGCTTCAAGTCCTCCATGAAAACAAATTTCAGCCCAGACTGCTATACCCCACAAAACTCTCAAGTATGAGGGAGAAGTGAAATACTTCCATGACAAGGAACAACTAAAGAATGTCATGGCGTCAAAGCCAACACTACACAGTATACTAACAAATATTTTAGAGAGGGACCAAAATGACCTGAACTCAGTAAATGTGAACAGAAAGATCCCACCAAACAGGACAACCAATTAAACATAGGGGAAAAAGTGGTAAACAGTAGTAAATAAAAGTCATGTCAACAATAAAACAATACATTTCAATTATAACCATCAATGTAAATGGACTCAATTCTTCAATTAAGAGAAGTAGACTGGAAGAATGGATAAGGAAACAAAATCCAACAATACGCTGTGTACGAGAAATACACTTAACTCATAAAGAAACTCATAGGCTAAAAGTGAAAGGATAGAAAACAATACTACATGCTCCAGCACCTCAAAAAAAAGCAGGAGTAGTAATCCTGTTTGCAGACAGTCTAAACTTCAAATCAAGATTAATCAAATGTAGCAATGAAGGCCACTACATACTGGTCAAGGGAAACATTCAGGATGAAGAGGTAACACTCATGAATATGTATGCACCCAACACAGGAGCAGCAAGTTATATAAGACAAACCTTAATGGACATGAAAAATTTAATATCCAATACTACAATCTTAACAGGAGACCTTAACACCCCCCTATCTGAAAAGGATAGATCAAGCAGACAAAAAATTAGCAGAGAAGTAGCAGAACTGAAACAGAATTTGGAACAACTGGACTTAGTGGACATACACAGAGTGTTCAACCCAACCTCTTCAGAATAAACATTCTTTTCAGCTGCACATGGAACATTTTCTAAAATAGACCACATATTAGTCCACAGGTCATGCTTTAGTATATGCAAGAAAACA
>PVKN010033423.1:0-12043 GCA_004027915.1 Capromys pilorides
ACAACTCCCTGGCATTTCCAGAGTCCAGCCCCCCCCCCCCATCTGTGTTCTTTGCCCGTGGTCAGTGCCACCACCAGCCAGTGTGGCTGAGAGGCCATCAGCTTGGTACCCCAGCATGGGACATACCCAGGCAACGCCGAGTACAGGTTCTTTTTCCACTTGTATGCAGAGCTTCTTCGGTTCCGGACCACCACCACATGTTCAGGCAACGCATGAACCTGGAGCTCGGGGTACTTAAAGATCACATCGATCCAGATGAACCCAGCTTTCTCTGTGTTATACTGGCCTGTAACCTCAAGCCCTGAGAAAGCCAAACCAGGGGTCACCATCAGGAAGGGAACTACCCTGCACAGGGGATTCTCTTCACAGAGGAGTGCTTCACCAATTAATGTCCTTAGAGGCCCACCCAGGTCCTCAGTGACACTGAGGCCAGCATCCACTTCCTCCTGGGCTTCACATGACTTTAGAGACACCCTGGGTTCCTCCATGAGGGCCTTTGGCAGTGAGACCTCTGAGAGGTGAAGTCTTATTGTGCATCTCTAACCCTCACCAAGACCCTGTAGTGGGCTCTGAGCCAGCTGCCTGGCCAAGGGTGAGATGGGAAATCCCTGAGGGCAGGAAGCTGCAGCCACCTAGGCCCGAGCACTGTTGCAGGAGACCATGTGATCCTGGGAGGAGCCAGGGAGCCAAGGATGTCCCTTAGCTCTATTCATGAGACTCTGAATGCTGTGTGTCCCCACACCTGCCTCGCCACTTCATTTTGACCAGTGAGGCCCTCCTGGATTATGGGGTAGGGTCAGGCCAATAAACCTCACACCCCATGCCACCAGGGGCCATGGAGAGGCCAG
This sequence comes from Capromys pilorides, assembly GCA_004027915.1. NCBI lineage: Eukaryota > Metazoa > Chordata > Mammalia > Rodentia > Capromyidae > Capromys > Capromys pilorides. The sequence goes on from PVKN010033423.1 coordinate 849, forward strand.
GTGCTGTGCTCTGCAGGTTCTGCTTTCTCCATGCGGAAGACCCTTAATCTTTCCTCTGCTGTCTGCCGAGACCCAGCCACTCTTGGGTGACCTGTGTAGCAACTCAACCCTCAGGTAGCTCTGGCCCCTCAGCACTGAGCATGATGAGCCCCATCCCCCAGACCTGCACAGGATATCTGGTGAGGCCTATAGGTGCTGTGGGTGAGGGTCTGTGTTGGGGTGCAGGACATCGGTACCTGCTGTGTGTCTCTGTGCAAATGGTGAGTGGGTACGAGTGGTTATTAGGTTCTCCCTGGGTGGATGACTGGGTGTGTAACCTCTCACCTTGGTCAGGGTCCAAAAGCAGGTCCATGGGGCCCTGAGAGTGTCTCATGTCCACACAGATACGGTCCATGGTGGGCCCAGGCAGAGTCAGGATGACAGGAGGAGGCTGGACAGAAGCTAGGACAGCCACACACAGTTCCTGGAGCAGATGGAGAAGTCTAGGGGGCAAAGTTGGGGAGGGGTGTCGGGAAGGCTGGCAACTTACCTGGAGCTGAGGTTGCTGTAGGTAGTTCTAAAAGAAGAAAAAAGAAAGGTCTAGGGTCAGGCAGCCCCTTGCTGGGAAACTTCAAGGGATGATGCCGTGGATGGGTGCAGCTGGGGCTCCCCCTCCACTTCAACATGGAGAAGCCCATGTGACAGACTCACAGAGACTGTGGGGCCCCCAGTGAGGACAATAAGCTTCTCTGGGGCTCTGGTCTGGAGTGTACCTTGGTTATTCGTTTTCACATGATGCAACACTACTGGACTTGAATCTGAGTGAAGAAACTTCCTCGAAGGGGGCTTGACTGCAGGAACATCTAGAAATAGAAAGGGATAAGAAAACAAAAAAGGGTATTAAAAGAGAATAAGAGATAAGGAAAAATGCCATAAGATTGACCTGCTACAATTTTGTATATGCTTAGATTTCTAAATTCCTGTGTAAAAATGTATAATTGTTTTTATCACATTCTATAGGGATTTATTAGAATATCAGTGATTGATGGAAAATACCGATTCCATGTTAAGTCTAAGACGTTTGATACTCAGAAAGACAGTGATGTTAAGATCAAGTACGTATGTTACAGAGTAATAGTATCACTAAGCTTCTATTCTGGAGGGTTAAGAACCTAAGTTTACGGACCAAAAAATTAGAGCAAAAGAATGGCTGCAAGGATAGCCAATATTTTGGCCCTAGCCCTTTAAGGTCAGTGAGGACTCAGGCCTTAAGAGAACCTGCGCTGTAACATCGTATAAGTCAGTGGTGTCCCAAGTTTTCTGATCAAGGAGATTATGGGGCCACAAAGGAAAGGGATTGACAATGTATAGTGTGCCTAAGGAGAGTCATCTAGAGAGAAAACATTCTCTCAGGCTTTCACAGAGAGCAAACCGGTCAAGCAATGGCTGTGATTCATCTAGACAGCTGACACTGACAACAGTTCTACAAAGCACTGTACATGATTTCAAGTTAAATTCTAAGGGGATTTGACTGATCTTGTGAGATATAAAAATTTTGCTATATAGGTCTTGCTTAAACTTGCCCTTAAACACCCAGCAGGAAAGTTTAACCATGAGGCATAAAAAGTAAAGCTAGAGGACCAGTGAGATGGCTCACTGGTCTAAAGTGCCTGCTTAGGCATGCTTAGGGAACTGCATGGACTGTGGTTCGATCCTTGACACCACATGCTGCACCAGTCCCACCCCTAGGGCAGGCTGAGCTGGCCATAATAAAAAATTTTTTTAAAAAATTAAAAAAGCTAGATTAGTATGCTGAGCTGTAAAAGGCTTAATTCAAGAGCTTCTGAACATTGGCAGTTCTGCCAATAACTCACTACTACTATGGAATACTGGACTATGGATACAACTACTTTCTCTTAGTTCAATGAGAAGAAATTTTTGTGCCAATAGTGATTAGAAAAATTATCATGTCTGCATCCTGTACTCTGAATAACTACTATGAAGACAATAATATGCATTATATTAATTATTGTGGCTGTATTACTAATGTGTTTTGAAACTCTCATTGTTGTTTCTTATTAAAAGTAATAAAAAAAAGAAAAGAAAAAGGGAGGTGGCATCAGGGCTCGGAGAAATCCACACATCCTCTGGACATCTCTGCCTCTGTGCCCTGGAAGAAGGGCTGGAAGGAGAGACATGGAGGAGATGGGTCCAAGCCTGCTCTGCAGGTGCATCTGGGTCCAGACTTTAAGAACAGAAACAGTGCAGGCTCACTGCTGGTGTCGGCATGGAGGAACCCTTCCCTTCTAGAAGACTCCAGCATGAGTAGTGAGTCCTATCCAGGAAAAGGAGTTCTGTCTTTGAGAGGGAAGGCCTGATATCCCTGAACTGGTGGTAGAGAGGAGGTGCTTGAGGAGAGACAGTGATGTCCCAAGAGCCCACTCAGAAGCCCTCCTGGTCAGCTCTGTCCTCATGGGACCTAGGGCTTCCCCCTGACCAAGCAGTATGGGAGAGGCTGTGCCCAGGCTTGTGGTCCGACAACCCAGGGAAGGCAGGAAAAGCCATCACACACACCCAAGAAGGTGAAATAATGACAGTAAAGGGGCTGCTGGTCAAGAGGGGGTGGACAAGGGCAGCTCTTCCTCCCCTTCAAGAGGGGCCTGGGAGGTCCAGCCCATGCCCACTGGACATTGTGTCTCATGAGCTCTCCCTGGCTGCCTGTCCTTGGTGCTCTCTCTCACCCCAGAGCAGGTTCAGTGGCCATGGAAGGGAACTGAGGCCCTGTAAGGGTCAGAAAATGGCTTACGTTGTTCGGTTTCTGTTAGCATTTGTGAGGTCTGAGGGAAGGAATGAGGAGGAAGAGGTCCGGGTCTCCCCTGCAGTAAGTCGGGAGGTCCGGGCTGTCCATATCTTTGAGGGTTACCAACATTTGTAGCTCCTGAAAATATAGGGAAATTCAAAGCTCCGAGTTTGCAAAAATGAATTTATGATCTTTTCTCTGGCAGTGTCAGGGTCCCCAGAAGCAGGGTTCAGGGACCCCATGCCAGGAGGGGGATGTGGGCTGCCCCTCCCCAATCCTCAGCCATTCTGTGTAGCTCCACCTCCCATCTCAGCCTGGGAGACAATCAAGGACTCCTCCTCCCACGGCAGAAGACCCCACCTCCCTTCACACCACCTAGCCCAAAGAATCGTAAATTCTTGGGCCAGGAGGTTCTGCACAAGCAGACACTGCCCCCAGCCAGCTGAGCTGGGTAGAGTGCTCTCCATCCTCAGCCAGGGTCACAGCCTTTGGGGCTATGCTTCTGTCACCACCCCACCCTCTACTCCCTCCTCATTTGTCACCTGTATGAAACCATCCCCTTCCCGCGGAACGAAATTTGGAATGGTGACCTGAAAGTCATTGAGATTTGGGTTTAGTCCTAGGAGCCATCTTTCTTGGCCCCCAGGTGGAGACAGACTATGCCCCTAGTGCTCAGAACAGGACCTGACGGGCAGCCAGGAGTTCAATGAGCCAGTGACTAAAGGCACTAATGTGTGTGGCCAGACACCACTACTTCCTGCCACCAGGGTAGGGCCAACCTTTGGGCATGGAGGTCCTTACCTCCTGCGTAGAAATTCTTCCGTCTATTACCTGCATAAAATACACAAACACAGACACAGGAGTAGGGAGAGAGGAAAGATAGGCATTGTCAGGGCAGTTGTGATCACGCCGAAGTGCTTATGCATTAACTTGCTTCCCAAATCCAGAATTACGTGGAGACAGCTGCACTGTGGGAGCCAGGAGGCCCGTCCTCAGTTTCCTCATCGGATCTGTCCCAGGCCCCTGGGAGTCTGTGGATGGCAGGATGGGGGCTTGCAGGGAGAAAGGGAAGGAGGGGTGAGCGGAAGTTCTGCTGCCCAGGAGCTGGAGATGCCAGCTTGCCACTCACCCTCCTCCACGGGCTTGTGAGCAACTGAATACTGTTCCTGGCCTTCAGGTTTCGTGACCACCATAGACGTGAGGGGCGTGACGAAGTTGTAGTTGAGTGACAGATTCAGAGCTCGGGCCTTAAGGTCCTTAGATTCGTCATCTGACGCAGAGACACTGTTGAGGTTGAGGATGGCAGAGCTCAGGAGGCGCTTGGACACCTGGACCATGGGTTGTCCGCACAGGGCCCTTCCTGGGACATCCCCATGGGAGACTGTGGAGCCCAGACGTAGATGCCTTTCTGCAGCTGGGAGCTGCCTTGCATCTGCTGTGCCTGCCCCAGGGAAGAAGCTGAGCAGCGCTGATGTGGTGCGCTGCCTGCCCGCCCCAGGAGTCTGCGAGGCCAGGGCCACTCACGAATTCTCCATCAGCTGTTGGATGGTCAAGTATGCCCAGAGCCTCTCCATGAAGTTGTGGAAGATGTACTTTGGGGTCTGGAACAACTCCTTCTGCTCAGCCGTTCTGGACTCCACCAGGAAGGTGATGTTCTGCGTATCCTGGACAGAGGGGGCCACAGAGGGAGGCAGAAGAGAGGGCACGTTAGCACCCACCCTGAGCTCTTCGGTGAGAACCCTGATGGGGTTGGTCTTGACCCTGAGGGCTGCATCTCCCCTGGTAGAGCAGGTTCAGGGAAGGAATTTAAAATCTTTAAGAATCATTTAATTGATTTCTTTGTTTGGTATAGAGTCTCGCTACAGAGCCCGGACTTGTGGTGATCCTCATGTCTCAGCCTCCCCAGCACTGGGATTCCAGGCATGCTCCACCGTGACTGGTTTCGGCAGTTGGCACAGTGTACCTGAGATTCTGGGCTAGCACGCCATGTGGTACCAGAGATCGAACCTGGGTCCTTGCGCTTGCCACCCAGTCGCTTAGACCGCCGAGAACAGAACTCACTTGTCATAGCCCTACACCAGGGCTCCACTCAGCCCAACAAGCTGTCCCCTGCCCAAACTGAGCCTCTGCTAGCACTGGCCGCTGTGGGATGATGACAGGGCAGCACGTGGCGAGCTCTCAGAAACTCACTACTTGCTTCCCAAGGAAGAGGCCTGCGACTCTGGGCCCTTGACAGCAGTTAAGAAACAGGGTCTGAGGGGTGAAGGACCCCAGGCCTCTCTCAGCAGAGCCCCTCGCAGACCCTTTAGGAGACCCTTATTAGGGTCCTCTCCCACCCACCCCACTGGCAGCAGCCTCTTCTGGCTCTTGGCCAGGTCTGGCCTCCCGATGCTTTGGCAAATGCAGGCCACCTGTATGGACTTTGTCCTATCTGCACAAACAGCGATTTATTTGACCCCCACTCTTTTTTAGTACTGGGGTTTGAACCAAGGGCTTCTGCAATGAGCTACATCTCCAGTCATTTCTTTAGTTTAAGAGAGGGCCTCACTAAGCCCCCTAGTTGCCTAGGTGGGGCTCAAACTTGTGACCCTCCTGCCTCTGGCTGATGTTTTCCTTAAATGAACTTTTAAATAGACTAACCCTTTTCACTTGGCCTTTTCTCAAGCAATCATATCTATGAAACCAGAAGTCTGAGATGTGGGTCATAATTTTCAGAATACACATAAAAATAGACACATAACTACTAGAATAAGCGCACCTCTGTCTGCGAACTACTTTGAGCCACTTGTGGTTCTGCACGTCTTCTTTGCGGTACTGTTTTGAGACAGGGCCTTGTTGTTTGGCTCAGGATGGCCTTGAGATCACTATGTATCCAAGGTAGGCCCTAAATTCAGATTCTGCTGCCTCAGCCTCCCAAGTGCTAGGACTGTAGGCTTGTGTCACCACAAGTGGCTTGGGCTCTGTCCTGTGGGGACCCCCTGGTCCCCAGGCTAATATCAGATGCTAATGTGTAAAGTGTTTATTATGCTGGGCAACATGGATTATGATGATTTTAGGAAGTGGGCATCCATTTTTATATAAGAAACTGAGGCACAGGAGGCTGGGTGGCTTCCGCCCCAGTTCTCACCTCTGGAAGGTAGCAAAGCTGTGTTTGAAATCAGGCAGGTTGGTCACACAGTCGCACCAATGATCACAATAATTGACTACTTTGAGCTGAGGCCCCCGACCCTGCCAACGCCACTGCGTTCCTCAGGAGACATGCTGCCCTCCTGTGATACAAGCCTGGAGCATCCCTCAAGGCCATTGGAGCTCTGCCCATCTCCTACGCATCCCCCAGCCTCCTTCTCCTCCAGGAAGTCCTCCCTGATCCTCCCAGGCACTGCTTCGTGAGTCCCTGGGTTTGTTCTATAAGGCCTTCCAGCCTATAGCTGTGTGTGATGACACATTCACAGACGCCCTTCCCCAGAGGTCAGGGAGGGGTTGGCTAAGCTCACTGCTGCATCCCTAAGACCTAAAGAAGGATCTAGCATGGAGCAGGGGACCTGCCTCTCTGTAAAATGACGGGGACATTCTGAGAGGAGGCAGCCCCTCAGAGGCAGAAAAGGCCAGGCCAGGAGACACGGTGTGCTGGGCCCAGCTGCAGTGCTGTGCAGGGCAGGTTGCCTGCACGGCCTGGCGAGCTCCACTGCTCCTCTGTGACACGGGAGGTTAACTAACTTCAAGGAGCTGGAAGGAGACAGGAAGTGGCAGCAGCTAGGAAGGAGCCTCTGGGCACTTCATGCTCACAGGAATGGTGAGGAGGCCACAGCGCAGACGGCAGAGTGCTTCACGCACCCGGCGCAGCACAGGTGCTACCGGGAGAACCACCGTGATGTCTCACCGAGTCTCCATCATGAACCCGTGCACAGAGCCTGGTGTCATCCAAAAGTGGGGTGGCGGAGGGGACACCTGAAGCCAGTGGCACTTTGAGACTGGCTCAAGGCCAATCAGCTAGAGCTTGGAAAGGCTAGGATTTGAACTCGACCCCTCTACTACACAGTGGAACCCCTTGCCTCTTCCTTTCCCAGGTGACTTGGCCGCACTCACCATCTGCCCATGGACTTTGGCCAAAAGCGCATCAAGGCTCTGGTCCCTGAGCTTCCCAGCTACCACCATCTCTGAGCCCTTGAAGTGGTGTCGGAAGTTGTCCCGCGTGACCTCCTCCACATCATTGCTTGAATACTCAAAGGCCACATCTCTCAGCAGTGGATTGGCTACTTCCTGGTAGAAGTCCTGCGGGGTGGGTACGGGGTGTTACAAAGGTCAGGCTGGGGCTGCCTGACCCTCTGCAGCCTAGCTGGGGGACACTGGCACCTGGAGCTGCAGGGCAGAGTCTGAGTCCTCGTAGATGCGTCGAGCTAGCCCACCATTGTCCAGGGCCATCTTCTCCAGGAACGCATAGCTGACATCGAAGCCAAAGCCGAGGCAGAAGAGGCTGTACTTGTTGTCTATGGCTTCCTTCACATTCTTCTGGATCTGTTTGGGATTGGTCTCCCCTGGACCAATGAGTTTGGGAAAAGATTGTGAAAAGAGCTCACTAGAAGCTCTCTGGAACCTCAGAGCCACAAGAGTCTAAGTGATACCCCTTCTGCTCAGGTCCCCCAGCAAGCTTGGGTGCAGTGGGACCTGGGGTGGCTGGGCAGGGCCCTCACCCGTGGTGGGGTCGCCATCAGTGAGCAGGATGATGAGGGAGACGCTCCCGGCGGACAGCAGCTCGGCCCTGTTGCTGTCATCCAGCAGCTGCACAGCCGCCAGCATCGCATCGTTGATGTTGGTCCCTGAAGGGCACAGGCTTAAAGTGGCTCCCAGCCCGGCTCCCCGAGGCCCTTAGCCTGCCGGGCTGCTGGGCCACTCACCTCCACTGGCCCGGATGGTGGCAGCATAGGACTTTGCCCTGCCCACTTCCTCCTCAGAGGCTGGCACCAGTGATGGCTTCCACTTGGTGACTTCCGAATTGAAGACAATGATGTTGAACTGGTCTCTGGGGCTGAGGTCACTCAGAATCTTGACGAGGGCTTCCCTGGTCTGGGCAAGGAAGAAACCCAGGGAGACAAAGTGGGTGACTCAGAGGTTTCATGCTCCTTAAGTTGGCATCCTGGACGGGTGTCTAAGGTGGGGACAAGGAGTGTGCTCCGGGGGCAGAGGCTATCCCCTGAGCTCCCCAGGAAAATGGAGCAGGTAGGGTCTTCCTGCTGGACCACAGCTGATGGCGGAGAAGCCAGGGAGTTTCCAGGGCTTGCCCTATCCCAGGGACCTACCTGCTCGATTTTCCTGCCGGACATTGAACCACTCTTGTCAATGACAAAGACCACGTTCTTGGGCATTGTGGGCAGGCCTTCCGGGGCAAAGTGATGCACAAAGTAGCCGTTCTCGATCTGTGACCAGAGTGATCACATCCACAGGATCAGAGCTATGGCCCTGCCCTAATCACGTCCAGCCTCCTGATGGCAAATCTTTGGGGTTTTATGCTCTCTTATCCTCATTCCCACTTCTCTGTCCCACCTCTCACATCCCCAAATCCATGCTGTCTTTCAGGGCTCAGCCCCCCTCCTGTCGGAGGCACCCCTACTCATGCACTAGAATTCTTCCTCCACAACTCAGACACTTGGTTGCTTTCATGTTTGAGGAGTCTTATACTAAGAGATTCAGGCAACATAAACTTGACCTTTGTCAAAAGAAAAAAGATCTCAACTGTGAGGAATAAAAGAGAAGCATAAATGCGTCCAAAACCTGTGTGAAAGAAGCTACTGTAATTGAGCCTAACACTGAAGTATGACTCTGCTGGCAGCAAAGACAAAAAAAGAAGGAGAACCCCAGGGGGCTCTTCAGGGAGACAAGCTTTTACTGTGTCTGGAAAGGGAATTTCAGGGCCAATACGAATAACCCGCCTATTTTCTTTCCAGGTCAGTGCCTGGTACACACTGCTAAGGAGGGTTCATTATTTTCCTCTCCTAGGATACTCAAGCTCAGGTCTTTGATGGCAGGCAGCCTTTTAGGTTGTCCTGTCCTCCTGCTTTCGGCTGGAGCCCACCCACCTGAATGGAGCCCCCAGAGGCAGTCCGGTTCACGTCATAGCGCACAATGAAGTGGCCATTAAGGACTGTTTCTTGCTCATCTGGAGACTTCTGCTGCTGGGAGAACGTTGGCTTGAAGTGGATGTGAGCCTGGAAGAACAAACCGGGCTGAAACTGGGAAAAGCAGCAAGGCCATGCTAACGTCTTCCATCTCCAAATGCATGCTGGGAAGATGGAATTCCAGGATGCACCTTCTGGCCACTATTCTGGGGGACTTTCTCTCAGGATGAGTGGCTGCTGGACTGTTTTCATGTGGGGAGTAGGTATGAGAGGGGATCTCATTTTTGGAGCCAGGCAGAGAGGCTGGGCCCTGGACATGTGTGACCCTATGTCTTCCACTCTACCTGTTCCCAGGACTCTTCTGCTAGTCCACCCCCCCATGTCCCTCCCCCACAGGCTGCAGGGTTCCTGTAAGGGAATGGAACACTATCCCTCTCTAGGCCTTGCCTCCCTGTTTCCCCAGAGATCTCAGAAGCCACTCCAGCTAGAGGGTCTGCCCAACTGCCCCACACTCTGGAGTTCAGCTCAAGTCCCTGGACTGAACATAGGTTCCTGGCACTCCACCTGCTGGTCAGGGCAGGCCCACCTTGGTCTCATTCTTCGAGGTGGTAAGGGCCTCGGCTAGCTCATTGGTCATGAAGGTGCTCTCTGTCTCCAGGAAGCTGATGCCCTGGGGCTCAAAGATGTGAATGTCCATCTGGAAGGAGACATATGGCCAGCAGGCCAGTTAGGAGCCTGGGCTGGGCCTCAGAGGAGACACAGAGGCAGTGCCGGGTACCTGCAGGTGCTTGACCAGCTGCTGGGGCTGCAACTTGAGCAGCAGCTCGTACATCCCCAGATGTCGCCTGAGCAGCTCCTCGTACACTAGCTCGAAAGTGACCTTGGCAGCAGGAGCCACGCTGACAGACACTTGGAACTCCTCCATCTTTCTCCCTGTGACCCTAGGGCAGGAGGGTACCAGGCCTGTCTTGCTGGGGCCAGCAAAGGGGCAGCACCCTCCCCTCCACGCCAGGCACCTCCAGGGCTCACTTGACGAGGCCAGCGGTCTCCCCTCTGCTCACAGCCGCGCTGTACTGCTCCTGGGCCGCAGCTTTCTCCTTGATAGTCCCTGGGTAGGTGACACCGTCGATGATCCTGGGGTCACAGAGGTGGGAGATTCTGAGAGGCTGGTGGGAGAGCTTTCCCCAGGAACCAGTGTGCCTCTTGACATAGTGACGCATACTTTTGCCTGTGTCACTCCTGATTGTTGGGTACCTACTGTGTGCAAGACCCCAAGCTTGGGTGAGGCCTGTACCCATCCTCAGTGTGCACCATTATTGCATGTGTACTCCACTGAATGGACAGGGAAGGAGAGGCCTCCTCTCGGTCTGCCAGGACCTTCCAGCCTCATAGACTGCTCCTGGAAGAACCATCACCGATAAAAACTCAGCTGGCACTGCGTGGCCACGCTTGTGCAGGAGGGGGACACGGGGCTGAGGCCTCTGACCTCTTCCTTGCAGGCGCCTCCCTCTCTCTGTTCACGGACCCTGCAGGGAGCTCAGCCTCTCTGGAAGGTTTAGCTGACTGGTGGATGGGGCTCCTCGGGGTGTGAGCCCACTCCTTGCCAGCTGTCCTTTGGGGATGGGCAATCAGGTGTGGGGAAATTTCCCTGGAAGGAAAAGGGCTACTGCTTGTGAAGTGAGTAGGGGTACATCAGGTGGGCACCCACTCAGTGGGCTCCATGGGGGTGGCATGAAAGGCAGAAGTATGGAGGGTGAGGGAGGGCTAGGGGCTGCACCTAGCTGCCATGGCGCCTCTCTGGTTCTGTGTAATCCTGGGCCAGGGTGGGGCTGGGATGGGAAGCCTAGCTCCTCCTCCTGGAGGACAGTTCTCACTATCTGCAGATGTGCTGCTGGGGTGCATGGGTGGGCTAGGGAGTGGGAAACCCTGTAGCATTCTTCCTTATCTCACACAGCAGTGAGGCATGGGGCCAGACGGAGGTGGTGCCAGTCCTGGGCTCTCAGCTGGTATGGAAGTTTAGCTCCTAGGCAGAGGATGGCACAGTCTGCAAAGCTCTTGCTGCAAGCAGGGCAGCACTGGACAGGCTATGAAAACTAAGGCTGCCACAGAGCGGGGGAATGGATGGGAGAAGGAAAGGAACCAGCCACAGGGACCCTAGCACCCCCTGCCCTTTTCCATGAACATTGCATCTCTCTCGCTCATCCAGTACCCTCCCTCGTCCTGGGAGCAGCCTCTCTCCTGTCCTCAGTCACAACTTTTTCAGGAAGCAGGGACAGACAAAATGTTCTGCTGCACTTTACAAA